>CABHPP010138293.1:0-11591 GCA_902168425.1 Peromyscus attwateri | reverse complement strand
CTGCTGACTCTGAAACTTTAGTGATCATGTCTGGAAGCCTGAATTTCCAGGTAGATGATCTATACAGGTAGATGCTCCTGGTGATAAATCTCAGGTAAAACATCACTCAGATCAGAGGGTGGTTGAAATATCACTTTGTTTTACAACAAACCCAATTTTAAACTGGCCTTACTCTGTTCTGATCCATAGCCAGTCTATAACTGAAACAGTCAGAGTTGTGTATGTTTGAACAAGTCCAAAATGTTCAGACTTAATGACAAAGACCAAAAACAAAAAGTAAAAAAAGCAGTCAAATACAAATTCTCTCATTCTTTAACAATCAGATACCAAGTTTTCAGAGCCTGACCCAGCAATTTGTGATGCTTCATGAAAACAACTAAAGTTTAATTCTTTTTTAAATTTTTATTTTATTTTGAGATTATAATTTAATTACAACTTTTCTCCCTTCCCTTTTGCCTCTCCAAACCCTCCCATATACTTCTCTGCTCTCCTGCAAATTCATGGCCTCTTTTTTCACTAATTGTTATTGCATAGATATATATATGTATATCCATCTATTTATAAATATAACCTGTTCAGTCTGTATAATGTTACTTGTATGTGTGTTTTCAAGGTTGACCATTTTGGTGCTAGACAACCAGTTGGTGTGCTCTGTCCTGGGGAAGACCACCTTTTCCATTCACAGATTTCCTGAATTGCTTTGTGTAGGCTTGAGGCCTCATGTGCTTTTCTCTTTCCAGTTTAGCATGTTCATTGGTACTATCCTTGTTCAGCGAATGCTTTGATACTCACATTGGTAAGACTTTATGAATATAGTTTCTGATATTACTGGGAGACACAATTAGAACCTAACTCTTAATGGCCCTCAGTGCCTCATAGCCACAAGTCTCAGAAAGAGCAAATAATGTCATAATATTTACTACAGCAAAAGAAAGTGAGATGCACACCACATCTCTATTTTAATATAACTCATATGAGTGGCCCAGGAGACAATGCCAGGTAACTTTTCTTAACTGCTATAGACGGACAGACTTAATTTCATTTCTTCTCTGGGTTGTTCTCTCTCTCTCTCTCTCTCTCTCTCTCTCTCTCTCTCTCTCTCTCTCTCTCTCTCTCTCTCGCCCTTCCTCCCCGTCTGAGAATTCATCGGCTCAGCTGCTATCTATGGCCTCTGTTCTTTGCTAAAACGTTTATATCCATTCTGGTCTGGTAAGTACTTTCACCTCAATGCCTTAGGCTCATTTTTTTCTTGCATTCAGTGACAGTCTGTGTATGTCACCATTGCCAATGGTTTAACTCATTGCTAAATTGTCATTCTTGACCTCAGAAAGTTATCCATGGCATTTCTCCAGTAAGGAATAATATTTTCCAATTTCCTTATCTATGTAGCATTCTTTTTATCTACATATACATAAAATAATTACAAGTATAAATACATGAACTAAAGTTTTATTTAAAGATTTTTACCAGAAAAAATATTGAATTTTATCAATTTTCTATGATCATCTAGAGAAATATTTAAATGATTCCTTTTTTAAGACTTAAATATAAATATCCCATAGATATTCCTGTATCTGAACCATGCCTGCATTTCTATAAAAAGTCCACATGCCCACACTACATTATTTTTCAATGTGTGTTGAATTTTATTTGACAGTATTTTACCTTCATTTCTTTGCATTAATATATATCTAAATATATGCAAAGGATGCTCCATCCTACCACAAAGGCACTTGTGCAACCATATTCATTGCTGCTCTATTCACAATAGCCAGAAATTGGAAACAACCTAGATGTCCCTCAACAGAAGAATGGATAAAGAAAATGTGGTACCTTTACACAATGGAGTATTACTCAGCAGTTAAAAAAAATGGTATCATGAAATGTGCAATCATCTAGAAAAAAAAATCATCCTGAGTGGTAACCCAGACCCAGAGAGATGAATATGATATGTATAAGTGGATAAGACAAAAGGCTGTTGATAAGACAAAAGGCTGCTCTCAGCAAACTGACAGTGGGACCCCACTGCTGACGCCAACACCCACACAACTCATTGAACATGAAGAAGTAAAGCTGGTGCCTACATGGAGCCTCAACCCTACATTCTCATCTCTTTGGTGCAGGAAGGTACTCTCTAGGCTACTGGAAAGAGAAACACGGACACCAGTCTATCCACAAAACCTTTGACCTACAATCTGTCCTGCCTGTAAAATATGCTAGGGCAATGGTAGTACAGAATTTGTGGGAATAACCAACCAATGTCTGGTTTGATCTAAGACCCACTCCATGAGAAGAAGCCCACACTGGACACTGTTTGGATAACCAAGAACCAGAGACTAGATAGCCCAGAGATCTAGGATAAAACTAAACACTATTGGTTAAAAAAATAATAATTATCCATAAAAATTATTCCTAATGATCTCTTGCTATACTCATAGATCAGTCCCTTATCCAGTCATCATCAGAAAGGCTTCCTGTGGCAGTAGATGGGAACAGATGCAGAGACACACAGCTAGACATTATGCGGAGAAAGAATCTAAATTGGAGGTTTCTATCCAATCTCTCCCTTCAAAGCTCAGGAATCCCTAAAGAAGAGGTAGAAAGATGGTAAGAGCCAAAGGGGATGGAGGATACCAAGAGAACAAGGCCCTCATAATCAACTAAGCAAAGTGCATATGAGCTTACAGAGACTGGAACAGCAATCATAGAGCCTACATTGGTCTGTACCAGTTCCTCTGCATAAATATATATTATAGCTATTATCTTAGTATTTATATGGAACTCATGACTGTTGAAAACAAGTGGGTCTCTGACTCTTGTGCCTGCTCTTGGGGCTCTTTCTCTCCTATTAGGTTGCTGTGTTCAATTTCAATATGATGGGTTTTTTTTTTCATCTTATTACATTTTATTTTGCCATGTTCGGTTGTTATCTCTTAGAGGCCTGTTCTTTTTTAGTGAGAGACAGAAAGAGGATGGATCCAGAGGGGAGGGGAAGTGGGTAGGAACTGGGAGACTTGGAAGGAGGGGAAACTATAATCAGGATATACTGTATGAGAAAAGAATGTGTTTTCTATTTAAAAAAAAAAGGTGGAGGGAAGAAGATATAGGTAAGAATGGTCTGTGGGTTGGAGTGTGGTGTGTGTGTGTGTGTGTGTGTGTGTGTGTGTGTGTGTGTGTGAATTTATCAGTTCTAAAACCAGCATCTAACTTAGGCAGAAACAGTAGAAATTATTTTTTTCTTAATATCAAGAAAAGATACTTAGGTAGCACTGCTAATATATATTAGAGGTGTGAGGAACTAAAATATGGTAAGTGTCTATATTTGCACATGGTATGACAGAGCACCTGGAAAATCTTTGAGAATAATAAGCAACAAAGTTAACACAAACAATAAGCAAATCACAAAATGGAATACTAAAATAAACAAAAAGTCAAGTCTGATAGTATATATAAACTATAAACATCTAGACGATATCATGGAAGGCAACTCCTAAAGTAATTTAATTTTTAGAAATAAAGTTAGCATGAAATAGACGAGTTGTGTGACAAAATCTTCAGAATATCTTTGAAAGACATAGAATTATCTTTATAAGAAAGCATCAATGGATTTCTTCATAATCTAGATGTTGAAAAATCTTTTCTAGTTATGCATAATAAATATATAAACAAACCAAAAAACAATGAGAGAAAAGGTTGCTACATTCAGTGACATGGGAAAGAACCTGGAATCTAAAATCAAGACAAGGAAGTGGCTGATGGCCCCTGGGACTACACCTAAAGACAGAAGTTAGTGTTTGCAGTAGTCAGGCAATGTTCTTATAGTCTATCAAAGGAATACAGACTGCTTACCTTGTCTTCTGTAACTTGGATAGAGTTCAGAGCAGATAGCTTTAAGAGTCTGTCTTAGTGACTGTTCTATTACTGTGAAGAGACCTATGGTGATATTTTATTTGTGCTGAAGTGTGATTTTATTTATATGTTAATAAATAAAGTTACCTGGGGGTCAGAGCTAATAGCAAGCTATTTAGCAGAAGTCTGGCATTGGTAGCACACGCCCTTAATCTGATCACATGGCAGGCAGAGTCTATGTGTCCAAGGACATAGACAGATTGGAGACACACGCCTTTAATCTCAATACCAACCATAGAGACCTGGGGGTCTGTATAGACAGGCAGTGATGAAGAGGTCATGTGATTGGGTTTACAACCAATGAGAAGGCAGAACAGAAAGTCAATAAAAAGATAGACACACAGTAAGTAGGTCTCTTTCTAAGGGGAAGGACGACAGCGAGGGGTAAGAAGACAGTCTTGGTCTTAGCTCCGTGCTGCTGCTCTGACCTCTTGGGCTTTTAACTCTGCATTTGGCTCTGTGTTTCTTACTTAATAAAACCATTCAGAATTACATCTACAGAGACCCATGACTAAGGTAACTCATATAATAGAATGTATTTAATTGGCTTGCTTAAAGTTTCAGAAGTTTAGTCCATTGTCATCCTGGCAGGGAGCATGAGGGCAGGCATTGTGCTGGAGCAGCAGCTGAGAGCCACATCCTGATCCACAGGCAGAGAGAGAGGAGGTGGAGGGGAAAGACTGAGCTTTTGAAACTCCCACCCCTAGTGACACACTTACTTCAAGAAGGCCACACCTCCCAATCTTTCTAATCCTATCAAAGAGTTCTACTCCCTAGTGACTAAACATTCAACTATATGAGCCTATGGGAACCATTCTTAACCAATCGTCCACAGAGTTTACCTTTACATTTTCTATATATCAGTGAATTACCATACCTTTTTTGATTGTCCAATGAGTTAGGTGTTCAGCTAGATTTCAGTTAACCAAAAAAATTCCATTTTTCCATATTAACTATAAAATTAATTATATAGAGTTGCATACATGAATACAATTCTTCAAAATAGTCTTGTTTAGAAATAATTGAAAAAAAAACTTTGCAAAACTCCCCACATTGTCTAGAATAACTGTGCGTGTCTTCTATAATTAAGAAAATAAATACAATGTCTATAAAATATCAATAAAAGTAACTAGTTTTAAAGAGCCCAAAGCAAAATTGATTCTGCAGATTAGAAAGTACTTTCTAAGACAACAGAAAATTTTATATCTCATCTTCACTCCATAGCACCACAGTTCGAAGAAATATCACTCAGAAAGAACAAGAAAAAGTATTTTAAAGTAGCTTTCACTCCGAAGAGTTTTTCTAAAATACGTTGTATTCCATCATCAACAGCTTTCTCTAAGGTCAGCAGAGCCAAAAAGGAGCTGATGGGTGATTTGATAAAACTCGTTATTGGACCCGTTGGGTTCCAAACACATTCCCAGGCCTCTGTGGGATCTCATTATTTCTCTCAGCGATCCTGAGAAGTAGGTGGCATTTCCCCATTTTATGCATGAAGAAATCAAGTATTAAAGAGGTTATGAATTGTGCTTTAGGTCATACAACTGCTAAATGCTAAAGCCAAAATTTGAATCTCAATCTGAAGCCAAATGCCAGGCTCCTTTCTCAAGCTCCTTGTGGAACTCTGACCAGAATGCAAGCCTTAGATTCCCAGTCCTGTATTTTCTCTGCACTGTGCCGACTCCCTGCAGTGTTGAGATAATGCTCTTAGAAACATCGTTAATGGTTGTTTTGACACCTCGTTACACAGAATTTTCTCCCAACTAAACATTTCTTGGCAAGGCAGTGGTTCACTGGAGTGCTTTGTTAATTTAAAGAGCTGTATGAGGGAAGTCCTTTTCATGGGAGGCAGCCTGGGTAGGAGAACAAGAGGCCTGGGTGGGGCTCTCTGCTGGGTATCCCCTCTTCTGATTCTCAATGGTACCACACACAGTGAATGCAAGAGCTGAGTTTGACTGGCTCACCTACTCAAGTACTTATCTTCACAACTTTCTCCCATCATTTTCCTCCTCAAGGATGTTGTGCTTGTCTCTGGTACCCTGAGCTACCTTCATTTCCCAGGAGGGGTTAGAAGAGACTCATCATTGTCTTTTGTCAGTGCTTCCTGTTTGTTCTTTGACCTTTCTTTGCAAACCACTTGATAGCATCTGGCATATGTTCCTTACAGAAAAGTTGTCTTGGCATTTTTAACAGGGAAGTATGAAAAACCTACTGAGAAATGCCTCCGTCAGATTGGCCTATAGGCAAGTCTTGGGGCATTTTCTTGATTAATGATTGATATGTAACATGTAGCTGGCACAGCTCACTTTGCTTAACTTCTCCTGGGCAAATAGTCCTGGATTATACTAAAAATAAAATAAAATAAAATAAAATGCAAGCTGAGAAAACCGTGAGGAACAAGCCAGTAAACTGTGTTCCTCCATGGCTTCTGCTTTAGTTCCTGCCCCCAGGTTCCTGCCTTGAGTTTCTTCCCTGGCTTGATTTAGTAACAGAATGTGACCTGAAGACTGTAAGATGAAATAACCACCTTCCTCCCCAGGTTGTTTTTGGTCATATCATTTTATCCCAGCAATAGAAAGCAAGCTAGAAACACTTCCAATCTAGTCTTAATACTTATCTTTTATATCCAGTTCAAGTTTGTCTTTTCCCATGACCTTGGTCTGCCTAGTGTCTTCCTTACTGTTAGTCTATATCTCTTAAAATAGGGTAGAGATATTGGATCTTAAAAAGAGGTTGAAATCTTTCTACTTACTGCATGTTGTCTTTACTTAGTATCCAGCACTGGCCTGGCCTGAAGCTGCTGCCTGGACTGTGCAAATTGGCCCTTCTTTAACAGGTCCTGATAATGGATATTGAGACTTGGATGACAACTCTGAAAGAGTCCCAGGTTCTTGTGTCCCAGAACAAAGAACTGGACATAGACAGACAGATAGCTAGCAAAACAAGAAAGAATGTACTTCCAAGAGAAGACAGACCAGAGAGTTGTCCTATCTACTAGGTGAGGCTTTTATGTTACCACAATATAGATTTTGGTCTCATTTGCATAGTGTGGGCTTTTGGGTATATGCTCTGTCTATTATATGTAGTACTGCATACAACTTCACAAGTCACATGTATCATTGCCATCATAAATTTCCATACAGGAGTATTTGTTTTAGGATCATCATGAGCCACAGGTTACTCTCAGGTACCCTGGACAACCTCTGAGGCAACATCAGTGTAAGGAGCCGGTTTCAGTGGGGGGGGGGGGGGGTGGGGGGTGGGGGTGGGTTGGTTCTGTCTGCCTCTTTAGCAACATGACTTTTGCATGCTAATGTTGTAAGGCATCACATAAGGCATTGCAGATCCTGGTCTGCTTTGATCTGCTTTCCTGAGAATGTTCTGCAGCTGATTTTCAGAGTTGAGTCTGCCTTTTTATTCACACTTCAATGTAACCACAATAACTTCCCTCTTTCTTCTACACAGGAACAGAGGATAGCATAGCAAATGCACTGTTTACAGGAACAACAGTGGGCCTAAAGATGCCACTCTTACCTTCTTGATGTTGTCATCTCTATAAGCAACTCTCTCTCACCCACCACCTCCTGGGAGTCCTCTGACCCCATGTCTCTAAGTTCTCTGTATATGCTTCATGTTAACTTGGGGGTGTAACCAGCAATGGACATGAATTTTTATTTCTTTTTCATTTTTTGAGGCAGTGTTTCTCTGTGTAACCCTGGCTGTCCTGGAACTTGCTTTGTGGACCAGGCTGGCCTCAAACTAAGAAAGCTCTGCCTGCCTCTGCCTCCCAAGTGTTGGAATTAAAAGCATGCACCACTGTTGCCCGGCTTGCATTTGCTGCGTTTAACAAGCACTTCAAGATTGTGTTTAGGGTTTTATTTGTCCTCAGAATGAAACATTCTCTTTGTCTACAGAATTTGCCTTAGTGTTAAGACAATGAAAAAGTTCCACTTCACATCTTAACATTAGGAGTAAGATTTGGTTCTTTCTCTCTTTTTTTTTTAATGAAAGACAGTATAATAAAATACCAGAAAGTCCTACTATTCCCAGAGTTATTAGTGTCCAAGCCTGAGTCTTGATGGCCCTGAAAAGCTACACTTGGCCATCTATCTTGAATAGGCCAATTAAACTGATGAGTAACAGTCAAAAGCAAAGAAAGGAGATTTATTCAATGTAGCCACATTGGGAAGAGGAGCAAAGATGTCCAGTGACCTTCCAAGCCCATCTTCAGGATCCTAATATTAGGGTTAGGTTTAAGTAGAAGGCAAGTGTAGTGGGTAGCCATTCCAGCTTTGATCTGGAAGTTCCAACCCCCACTGAGGCTTCGGTAACTGTCACGCCTACAAGGCGGGGCCAAGAGAGGACCCTGCAGATCCAAGATCCGATGGGCAGGCTCTCTTAGTTCCTTGCCCCTGGAAGCTGGAGGTAGACCGAGCAGAGTTCTCCAGAGAACACCGCTGAACTGCGCCATGCCTTTCCGAGACTCTGTAAACGATCCATTCACTTGTAAGTTACCCCACAAAATAAACCTCCCTTTTAACTACATGGAGTGGCCTTAATAATTTCACCAATAGGCAAGAATTGTGCATAACTAAGTGATCCTGGCCAATGTGTGCTCCATTCTATCCTCCAGGTTCTCCTGCAAGGTAGCTTGACATGTACTCAGAAATAGCAATCTCTGCCCGGGAAATAAGCTCCCCCTCTGATTGGCCCAGGATTTAGTCTTGTCTTTCTCATGTCAGGAGATTCCTAGGAAATTCCAACTTTTTGAGATCCATTGTCTCAATAGTCTGATAGCCAAAAAGAAGGTGCTCAAGTCTCCTCTTTAGAATGACTTTGCTCCTGTCAAGCTGACTCTGGTCAAGCTTCTGCTATTAGTTAATCATAAGTAATTAATGAAAATGAGAATTTATACATTAGGCCTAACCACATGCATTGAAAATGTAGGGACCATATCCTTGTTCTCAAATCTTGGGTAGAGTTATTTTAGGGAAACTAAAAACTACTCAATTCAAATGTATCTTGGGCCAGAGAAGCTTCTTCTCCAAGCTAGATGACTTGCCTAGTAGGCATGAAATACTGGATTCCATTTTCAGCACTTAAAAATACTTAGGACAACTTCACCTCATTTATGTAATGGCAGAAAGGAGGTATTTGATGCTGGCACCACGAAAAACTGATTTCTAACATCAGGTCTGTGAGCACTGGTACTACTTGAAGTAACAATGACAATGATATTTACAACTAATATTATAACATAAGCTACTAGATGCTAACTATGTGCCAGTGGCACCTAAGGGCTCTACATGGGTTATCTGACATCATCATCATACTAGAGATGTTTATTACAATATACAATCATGGAAAATAAGGCTTAGTGTAAGTAACTTTTCCTAACCAACAGATCTCTTTCCAAGATCCTTGCATTTTCCCTTTTATTAAAATAGATTTTTTCTCATATAGTGTATCCTGATTATAGCTTCCCCTCCCTCTACTCCTCCCAGTTCCTCCCACCTCCCCTCCTATCCAAACCCACCCTTTTTCTGTCTCTCATTAGAAAAAAAACCCCTGCATCCTTAATCCTTAGACAAAGCTGCTTCCCGGGCTCATTGTCTGCAGGCATTTCATAAGGTAGAATACATGCTTTTGATAGTAATAGTTTTAAAATATAGAGTGCTTAAAAAGCAGAGGTCTAATAGAAGCCCCATTCTTCTAGATGGAAGAGGCAGGCTTAGAAGATTGTACCATCTCCTCTTTGATAGTGCCATCTAAAAGAAGAGGCAGGAAGCTAGTCTTAACCCATGTCTGTTCTCTATGTGGAAAAGGCACTTGGGTTGCAGACATTTGCCTGCCATTGTCTGCTTCAAGCTCATCAAAGGCTGCTGACAGGGTAATGCATTTGGAAACCGAACTTCTGCTCCTCTTGAACTTTGCAAAAATGTGAGGTTGCCAGCTACTATAAGTTGAAAATAGCACCAATATTTAGCCAAGA
Organism: Peromyscus attwateri; assembly: GCA_902168425.1. NCBI lineage: Eukaryota > Metazoa > Chordata > Mammalia > Rodentia > Cricetidae > Peromyscus > Peromyscus attwateri. The sequence goes on along the minus strand of CABHPP010138293.1, from coordinate 1,690 downwards.
GTTTTCAGAATTGGAAAGAGGCTCAGAGATATTTTTAAGATCAAATGGAATGAGGTAGGGTTTTCAATAACGCTTAATAAAATAAATAGGACTAAAGAAATAAGCATTTCCAAACAAATACACATAATAGTGTTAAATCATATAAATCATTCTTGTTTTCTTATCTCACTGGAAATAATTTCTTAGAGCCTTTAAAAACAGAATGTAGGTACTAAATCTGACTTTCTGAAATCTTTTTCTCTTGAAATTTGATGAAGGTGTTTTATGTAGTACTGAAGAGGTTGAGCCATGTAAAAGGGTGCATTCTGCAGTAGAAGCAGTTTGCCAGAGCTCCAAGTGGTGGATGCTCAAGAGATATCACTGCCAGAATGCAAATCAATGGTTTAAACAAGCTCAGCCTTAAAGGCCAAAGGGGGAAAAAAACAGGGTATGAATTCTGCCTCCTGGAACTCTTGCATAGAGTTGTAGGATTCTAAAGCAAAACAAAAACAAAAACAGAAACAAACAAAAAACCTTGGGATTCTACAACTTCATCTTCTGTGTTAGAGATGAGGAAACTGAGTTAGAGAGAGATGCTTCCCAGATTTTCCAACGACAGAAGCTCTTAGCACGTGATCAGGATGCAGTTTTCTGTCATAACAACTCATTGAAGATGGTCACTGCTGTGACCTAAACACGTTTGTCCACAGTGCAGAGTGCTCATCCTTTGTAGGGCCATCTGTGTGACAATGACAAAAGCATACATCTTTCTATTTTCCTTATTTTTGTTCCTGTGTATGGCATGTTTGCTAACAAATGTTAACCTAGTAAGAATTTTCAGTGTTTCACCGATTAAAAAGAAAAAAATTAACCCTAGTTATTGAGGGAAAGTCTATTTTCTTGAAATGACAGAATGAAATTTGAAATGAAATTACCAACCAAGATTCATATTCTGCATTGTGGAACCACAGTGGACTTGTCAATCAATAGCTTACCATTACAGAGTGAAATTCAGGCAGCCATGGTTGGTGCACCAGCTCCATGTCTCTGTCAGCATTCTCTCTGTCCTCACCTATCAGTCCTAGAGTGGCTCTCTCTGTCCAGTCATCAGAGTGTTGTGAAGTCACTTAGGTCCTATGTCATGTCTATATTCTAAGAAGGCAGAAGAAAGCAACAGAGAGCAAATAATGAGATATCATTTGAGGAAAGTCATACCCTGAAATCCTGCACACTTTTCTGATTTGGGGTCCTCATTGGCCAGACTGTCTCATGAGCGGTCCTATCACCAGGCAAACTGGGATTTGAGCATATTATCACATCTCCCTTCTGATACTAGGATTCAACTGTCACAAAAAAAAGAAATAAAGAACATTTAATAGGAATAATTAGCAGTATTTACCACAAAAAAAAAAAATGAGTTTTCTCTTACATAAGGCTGTGTGGTATAAAATTATAGCTACTGGACACATATGGCTATTAAAAGTGCCCAAGATGAACTGAAATTTTCTATAAATTCAAAATGTTCCCCCAATACTGAAGAATTAATATGAAAAAGAGTATAAGCTATCAGATTAATAATTTTATATCAATTATATACTGAGATAAAATTGTTATATATTTTTTTGAATTTATTTTATTTTATTTTACAATATAATTCAACTTTACATATCAGCCATAGATTCCCCGTTCTCCCCCCTCCCGCCCCGCCCCC
>CABHPP010138292.1:8858-28899 GCA_902168425.1 Peromyscus attwateri | reverse complement strand
AGAGAGAGAGAGAGAGAGAGAGAGAGAGAGAGAGAGAGAGAGAGAGAAAGAAAGAAAGAAAGAAAGAAAGAAAGAAAGAAAGAAAGAAAGAAAAAGGAAGGAAGGAAGGAAGGAAGGAAGATTCAAATTACAAATTCCCAAATTACACAGGGAATAAATGTTAATTAAGAATGAAACAATTCATAACAAATTGCAGACTTGAGATACAGTCCATTCTCTTCCAAGATCTCCATAGGCATGTTTGTAGGAAAGTATATAGAGATGATACCTGATTTCACCCTGGAAATTCCTCCTCTTCCCTCCCAGTAACTCACTCAGGAGAGAGGTGGAAAGTGAAGGCTTCACCAACAGACTTCATACAACTCTCCTGCGAGAAATATTCCCCAACGCTGCCTACTTTCAGCCTTCTGTCCAATGCTTATGTCTACATATTTGTTTATTTTATTACCGGAGGGTTAGAGTCCATCTTAGGGGTACACATATGCTAGGCAAGTGCTCTACCACTGAGCACCTTTCAAACAGGGTCTCCCTATGTGGCCATGGCTGAACTTGGATTTCAGCTCCTCCTGCTTCAGGCTCCTGAGGAGTAGCTACTGCCATCCTGTGCCACTTTCCCCTGGAGCATGCTCCCCCTTGTGCACAATAAGAATCTGGTTACAAATGAGACTTTTGGGGGCAGCAAACCTAAATCTGTCCCCCATGCCTCTTCAATTTCCTGTACAATTCTTGACATACAGTGTATCCCAAATGAACATTTGCTGATTATAGCAAATAATGTTATAGTGGCTAGCTAGTATGTGACAGGCATTGTGCTAACATTCTGAATATTTATTTTTCACATTATATGGATGAGGAAGCCAAGAAGTAAAGAGTTTAAATAACTGTTTCGTGATCAACGAACTAGTCCAGGTTGAAGCTAAGATAGATTCAAATCTATCTAACAGCAAAGACATTCCCTGCTCCAGAACTATGCTATGCTTTTACATGGGTGCATGATGGGTGGCACCCCACTGAGTCTGGTTTATTTTGCTTACCTTGGTAACCTCTACTCCCTACAGGTGTCGTGATTGTGATTGTACCCTTCTTTACAGCTCACAGTGAGTTCTATCCTGTTCATGAGATTTATTTTCTTTATCAATTCACACGCTGATGAAGATCTGAGGTGGTTCTATGCCTTGATGATTATGAATAGCATAGCATAAAGCATGAATATGCAAATAAAATGATGACGAAGATGATAATAATTAGTAAAAAATAATGTTGATGAAAAGGGTGATGTGTGACACTTTCTCCACTCCTGCTTTCATAGCATCAGACCTCGATGCCCTAAGGCGTTGTTCCTAACAAAAGCCAGCTTCTCAAACATTGTTAATCCAATTTGTGGATTTTTGAAGACTTGCAGTCTCTTTACCCCCTACAGTTTCTTGCCTGTAGGAAGCACTTTATATGCTTGTTAGTCCCTCCCCAGAGATGGTGGGGAGGCGGGGATAAAGACCCTGTTACCGCCATTGTCCTCCATTCCATCCCCTTATCCTGGAGACTAGGGAGGGTAATCTTGCAGTAGCTTGTCAATATGTGTGGTTATGCCTTGGAGGAACGGTTTATAATCTGCACTTACCCTTTCCACCCCTTAAAGGTTGGTCACCTAGACCAGTCCTCTCACGGGAACCATGTTAAGACACAAGGATTTGTAACTTCAGCAAAATAAGAAAAAAAAAATCCAGTAGAAGAATGACAGGATAAAGACTGTGTTCTAAAGGGATGAAAGACAATTTGCAAAGGAAAAGATGCTAAGAAGAAGGTGAGGGAAGGGCAAACTGGGTTGTCATGGTGCTACCTCCCCATGCACCGGTGGACAGTGATGTTGCCAGCAGGCCATCCCTTTCTAAAAATGTCTTTAAAAGAATTCTTGGCTGTAAAACATTTTATTGTAATTTCCTAAGTCCAGTGTTTCTCTAGCAGTTTATTTTGCGAACCTTATGAGAAAAATCTTCTTTTCTGTAAATAAAATATGTGTGCTCAACTGGGTTAATCAAAATAATTATGCTACTGTTTCCTAGCCAGCAAGCAAAATTTACCCAAATCTCCCTATTTCAAGGTTTATTTCTACTATGTAGATATATCTTTTTGTAAGAGGAGGAAATATTAAGCCATGAGGAAATTTTTCTTGCAATTACAGGCATCTGAAAATGGAAAGCATCTCCACTGGAGAGAGCTTTTGAGATTTTTTGTAATCCAGACCGTATATGTTTTATGCAACATTAATCTGCCTCGTTTTCCTCAGATGGGAGGTTTTATATGTCATTCCCAGGAAGAATTGGTGACTCTAACTACATAATGAAGCGGAAGTCATAGTAGCTTTCCAGGACTGGATTCCTGACATTACTTCAGGGCATTCACAGAGTCTGGCAAAAATGAGCAGAATCATTTCACAGTCAAATTTCATTCATTTAGAAGGCACTCTGGAGTTTATGACCACATGGCAATAGGTGGAGTGACCATTAGCTGGGCACTGCCTACTCAGTCGAGCTCTCTGAACCTATCAAGGAAAGCAAATTCCTTAAAAACACAGGTTTCCACTTTGCAGGTACTGATTAATTAATTAAAATAATTATTAGCTCACCAGTTAAATATCCTAGATATTCATTGCTGCTGCTGGCTTAATATGAGTTCATTTGCATCTTAAATAACCACTGTGTTTAAATGTGTTTCAAATCACTATGTCCCCATTATCTGGTGCTATTTATCTCATTTTACTTAATAAAATAGGTATTTTGTTCATTTAAAAGATAAAACATTCTTTGGCCGTTCAATTCCATTAGTATGAATTAGGCATTGGATACCCAAGATACAAATATTTTCTATACTTTAAGAATGAGATATATTTAATGCAGTGTTCTAGTCTACAAATCAGGTTGCCTTTGCATGATTTTCACATTCTTTTCCCTTTTGTCCATCATCAGACTGCAAATGCCTTCTGTTGGACCTGAAATCACCCTTTGCATAGCATAAGTTAGTACTTAGAAGACATTCTTTCCTTTTCTTCAAGAATGAATAGAATAAATGATAAACAAGAGACTTGGGCTCTTATTTTGTGTCCTAAATTTGGAGTCAGTAAATGCGGCAAGCACAGAATCATTTGGCCAGGAAGATCCTGGCCTGAGATTTCATCTATGTAGAAGGAATTATCAGATAGGGAGGAACTGAGAGAGTAAAGACCAAGATTCCAGGAGACGCTGGTGGAAATGGGCTACTACAGAAGCAGAGATGTTGCAGAGAAGTAGCGAGTATGGTACCAAGTGAAGAGCTAACCCAGGGGCAAAGGGAATATCTCTGTATTGGAGAAGCAATGCCTGTGATGTTCCCTTAGTCTGTTGTTCAGTTGTTACTAACAATTATTTACTGTGATATGCCATCCAATGTGTCTGCAGGGAGCACCTTACAGTATTGGGTCAGTAGATGTTTGTGGATTGGAACTGGTTAAGCTAAAGTACTACTGGAAACCAAGGAAGGACAAAACTCAGTTAAGATTTCAGCTATGTTTGCAATCAACTGCAATGTGTCTCTACCCATTTTTCCTGAACATTATTGGTGACTCTGACTGTGTGTATTCTGATCCAGAAAATCCTGTTATCAAATGATTTTATTGTTACTCCTGCTAATATTAGCCTCTCCATTCTGAAAGTAAAAGAATGAATTTACATTTGAGAAGGTTGTGTGGCTCTTTTTAATTGATTAATTTCAAGACATGATCTCACACTGTAGCTCAGGCTAACTTGGAACATACTATGTAGCCTAGTCTGTCCTTAAACTTGTAATAATCCCTCTACTTCGGCTTCTCAAGTTCTGGGATTACAGGTGTGAGCTACTGTGCTCAACTTATTTTCATGGTTTTTTAAACATGGGACTAAATGCAATATAAGGTCATGGTTCCATCTGCACTCAGAAATGATACATGCATTAGCTTGGATGGATGAACACAAAAACATAGGACATTCAGGAATTTATCATTACTCGTGATATGATGAGCTGATCTATGTAAAGAGAAGCAACAACAGCAGTGACATAAAATGTTTATTTTTCTTTTATTAAAAAGTTTGGTTCTCACCGGGCGTTGGTGGCGCACGCCTTTAATCCCAGCACTTGGGAGGCAGAGGCAGGCGGATCTCTGTGAGTTTGAGGCCAGCCTGGGCTACCAAGTGAGCTCCAGGAAAGGCGCAAAGCTACATAGAGAAACCCTGTCTTGAAAAACCAAAAAAAAAAAAAAAAAAAAAAAAGTTTGGTTCTCATTTGACTAATTTACACTGAGCAACTGAATCCTATGGTGAGGTAATTAATGAGAGGCCTACACATCATCCAGTTTTTCTGCTTAACATCTAAGGGTTTGTTACCATAATAAATGTAGATAAAAGAACATGAGCCCTGTATGTTCCCAGAATATACAGTTTGCATACAGGAACCTGACCAAGCATCAGCTGACTTGCTGAGTCTGGAAAATGCGTGCATATCTGGGAGTTGGCCCTGAAGCCTCCACTGCAGCAAAGATCATGCTGACCGATTAGATGAAGAGTAAAAGGAAGGATAAGAAGAAATGAGGTCACCTGGATGAGATAATTCCTGCATCGCAAGAGTGACCAGTTGTATCTTTATGAGGAAAAAAGAAAAAAAAAATAAAGACATTTGCAAAGTCTACCAGACATTTTCCACCAAAGAATGCTAAGTTAAGATTGAAGACAGGCATAAAATGAGCTCTAAATAGATTAGCTGAAAATAGTTCCTTTACAAGAAGCTACTGATGCTAATGCCGTGGCCATATTAGTGCCAAATACATTTTAAGCAATATTTTACAACTTCCTTTGTGAATGAAATTCAATCATTTATTGTAATAATCCATAGCCCTGGCCATCAAATAGCAGAGAAAGTGAGAATTTTATGTGAAAGAAAGAAAGAAAGAAAGAAAGAAAGAAAGAAAGAAAGAAAGAAAGAAAGAAAGAAAGAAAGAAAGAAAGAAACAAAGAAAGAAAGAAGTGATTGTTCTTGTGCTGTATCAATCATCTTGGCTTTATTGGGCAATTTTAATTTGGGGTGCCAATCTTTTCACACAGGAAAAATGAAAAGGAAGAGAAGGTTGATGGTACTTTGAGCTTTCAAATTGCATGGTGACAAGAAGTGCTACGGGAAGACAGGAGAGAGGCAAGAATTGAGCTCCCGTAGATCAGAGTTTTAAACCTTCCCTTTTGAACTCAAAGAGGGTACAGCTGTCTTCTCTTGTTTACAGAAGGTTCTAAGGACAATTTGCCCAACCTGGTGTCTTTACACAGAGGGATAGGCACACAAACACAATTTGACATCTCCCCATCCAAACTCTCACAAACATACCATATAAACACACACACACACACACACACACACACACACATACACACATATACATTAGGAATGCACATGAGTAGTACACTCACAAACTCAGGCACACACATCACACATGAACACGCTACAATACACATCTCACACACAACTGCATCTCACACGAAGCATAGCTATATATGTGCCTGTCTTTGTGCACATACTTCATACAGTTACCCATGTACTTACTCTACGGGGAACCATTTCATACATAAGATACATAAACACACATATGACATTTACATAAAGACGTGTGCTAACACTAACACAAAAAGAAACACACATTGCTCTAGCATTCCCACACATATCTGTGTACCGACATGTACTCATGAATTCCTGTACACCAGCATTCACAGAAATATATATTCACAGAAATAGTCTCAGAAATAAACATCTGAAGACTCTTGAGAAATAAAATAGTCTGTATTTCAATCACTGTGATTTTCAAGTTATGAGGAAGGAAAATTAACAAAGAAAAAGGGAACCGATACACAGAGGAAAATAAGCAGAGTTCCAAGCCCGGGAGACCTTCCCTTGCAGAGTGGAGATGACTATTTTAATTCTAAAAGAACCCCCTTTTTAATACCAGAACACGTTACAGTAGGTGTGTCTCTCTATAAAATGTCAGGCAGCAATGCTTAATCTGCTAAACACACAATTCAGTTCCCAGCTGAGCTGAGCGATTTGATCAAGGTCACAGAGAACTGTAACCAGTAGGGGACTGAGTGACTTTTAAGCAGGAACCACAGGACCACTCCCTTAAATTCTCTCCAGTATTTCATTTCACACAGAAGAGGGAGATGTGGATTTAAAATAGAGATTTCTCCATTTAAAATTCTATTTAATTCATCATCACACATCAGAATTTTGACAGTGATGCGGGGGCTCATCATTTATAGATGAGTCTGTTGCATTTTAAGCATGCTCATACATACAGAAGATTGAAATGTGTACTGAGGACTGGCGGTTTCTGCTTTAATGACGTCTGTTAGCAGGCCATGTAGGCTGACGATGCCGAGTGATTCTGTTTTAAACATTAGTGGTAGGGCATTAAAATGGAGGAACCCTCCAAATCTCCGTCTTACGAGCTATTTAGTAATTATGCTTTTGTGTTTATGATGCAAAAAGCCATCATTCCAAGTGTCCAGCTAGAAAGCATAGTTCCTTACCGCCCTCTGGTGGTAGATACTAGGAACAACTTTCTCAGCACAGAATGAAAGATTCTACAAAGGTTGTAGGATAAATATAAAAGATTATTGATATTTGACACGTCTTTCACCGACAAATATTTTTAGTGTCATGTGATATGGCATTAGGTAATTCCTTATGGTCCACGTGTATTTTGAACCCAAGAATATTTCGGATACCAATTCCTTAGATTTGCATAAATTACCATTCCAAGTGAATTCTCTATCTACTTAAGAGTGACCAGAGCCCTATCTGTTGGTGCAGGCATGTAATCTCAGCTATGCACAAGGCTTAGGCAAGAAGTGGTAAATTCTAGTGCTGCCTAGCCAACTTAGGGAGACCCTGTCACAAACTTACAATCTCATACAATATTCTATATAACATTCTATATATAAAATTCTGCATAATTCACATGATATCACATAATATCCTGTATAACATTCTCCATATAAAATTCTGCATAACTCACATAATCTCTGTATTAAGGAGTTGTAAAGGTCATCTTCAGCTACTCCAGCCTAGCCTACATGACAGTCTGCTTCAAAACCAACCAACCAACCAAACAAACAAACAAACAAACAAAAGATGGAAGCTGCAGGTTAGAGATTAAGCTGGGTGGTACAGTACTTGTCTGGCAGAATGAAACCCCAGACTCAATCCTGCACTGAGGAGGAGGAATGGAATTGGAATTATCTCTCATTTTGCCTACTCGCATTTGATCACCACTCGCCAACATGACCTTCTGTTCCCTTTGAGGTGACTCCACTTCTGGGCTTGCCTATGATCTTTCTAAACTGTATGACTTACTTTGTGGTAGTCCCTTTCACCTCACCAGAAACTGTGCAGATTTTTTGCTCGAATACTGCTGGTTCTTTTGAAACCATGCCTTATTTTTATTTCAGTAGTCATTACTTTGATTGAACTATCTTATTACATAACAGTGTTTCTAACACAGAAGTTCCCAATTGCATAACCATATTTTGAGGGAGAGATATCAATATATTTACTCTCTACCACTTAGATATTTATTATCTATGTATCCATCTATCATCTATCTATCCATCTATCATCTATCTATCCATCTATCATCTATCTATCCATCTAATTAGCCAGCTAACTATCTAAAAATAATCATTCCCCCTGACATCCATATCCTAATTCCTTAAAATTGCAAAAACTAGGTTACATCCCAAAGATAATGGTAGAATGACAATTTGGAGTGAGAGGTTGGAGGACCATGAATACTGGGTGGCACATTTGGAATGCAATCCCAAGTTTATAATAAATTTTGGCCTTAAAAGAAAATAGTAATTACATAATATGCAAGCAAACTGCCAGACCTTCACATGTATATTGAAGGAAGCCAGAATAGCTACTCCTAAAAGTTGGAATACATGAGGCTACAAGCAACTACTGAACAACTACAGGAAAGGGGTAATGAGAACAGTGTCTGGCACTGGAATAAGGAGTGAATCCTGCAGCAAAGTAACAAAAGAGACAACAGAATGATGAACATAATTAAGTAATAGATTGATATTGGGAAATCCCACTGACCATCACCAATAGGAAGTCAGGAAATCATTCTTCAATAAAGGAGCTGGCATTTTAAATTTAGAGAACTTTTTTTTTTAATTCTGTAAGCAGCAACAGAGAAGGAATTCAAAATTCCTTCAGAGAGGTCTCCATAGCTTATAAACATTTAACAAAATTCATTCTTAACTACTAACATGGCCTTGAGAACCATGGAGGATGCTGCCCACGTCTACAGTATTGGTTAATTTTCATATGGCTGTATCTGGAGTTTCTCGTTAAATACTGGTTAGGCCTTGAGTCCCCAAATGCAGATGCCATGGACATCTGATTTCAGACTTGATGGCTTCAACTCTCTAATTATCAGTTTCCTTTATGGATGAATTAGCTTGGTAGCTGTGTGCTTTATCCTGATTGTCATCATGGAAGAGCATTTGCAGATGGAATAGTCAATGATGTACATTTTTAGCAGTAGCTATTCTGGCTTCCTCAATTTACACAGAGTGTCAAGGGCTGGCCATCATCACTTGCATGTTATAATGCAGACCCTCCTCCCCCGAGAGTACAGCAACAACTGGGTTTATTTGAACAAAAACTCTTACGAAGTTGACCGTCCACACATATACAAATTCACCCAGATATATGGTGATATTTTTCTTTTATACCAAAATATTAATTGTATGTTAATAAATAAAGTTGCCTGGGGGTCAGAGCTATTAGCAAGCCATAGGAAAGCAGGGCAGTGGTGGTGTACGTTTGTGATCACAGCACTTGGTAGACAGAGCTAGGTAAGTCTCTGTGTGTTCAGGGATACAGCCAGCATTGGATACACATGCCTTTAATCTCATTACCAACCATAGAACACCTGGAGGTCTATACAGACAGGCCGTAATGAGGCAGTCCTGTGGTTGGGTTTACAACCAATGAGAAGGCAGAACAGAGACTATATAAAGACTTTAACACAGGAAGTACCAGCTCCTTCGGAGAGGTAGGACCACTGCAGGAGGAAGGGTAAGGTTTTGGCTCTTAGCTCTGACCTCTTGGCTTTCTTCTTTGCATTGGTTCTGTGTTTCTTATTTATAAGACAGTTGGATACATCTACACAGCTACACAAAAATATTTGAGAAAGAATGTGGTTTTATGAAATAACCTTCACAGAGCTTTTATTATCAGTATTCTTTAAGTATTCAGTATGATAACAATTTCAAATAGTACTTTTACTGTATTAGTAATATATAGTAATATAATATATGCAACAATGGCTGCACACATCTCTACTATGTCTAGCACAGGCTGCTGTATAGAACGTCTGCTGCCTCACTTACTAAAGTTACTTGCTTAGCTCCTCATATTACTCTGCTAGGGCTTCCTCCAAACACAGGAAAACAGCACAGACAGGTGGTTTAAGCCACAGAATTGGATTTCATACATGTCAACAAGTTGAGACAGCTCAACTAAGATTACAAGCAACTCAACATGCTATCTACTCACTGCCAGATTCTTTTCCATGAAGTCACATCTTTGGATTTTCTCATTAACATCTACAGGGGGATATCTTTGGTTTCAGTTCATCACAAGTAACGTCTTTTCAAAATTAATATGTACATCCCTGAGTTCTCTCTTGCCCTCCTCTCCTCTCCTGTCCCCTCCCCACTCTTCTCATCTCCTCTCCCACTCTTTCCCTCTTTCCACTCTCCCCCTCTTCTTTTTGGTATTATTGGTTATGGAACCTAGAGCCTTGCCCATGACCAGCAAGCACTCCATCACTGACCTATTTCTCTACCCATCTTGTTACCCACTCTGTATCTCAGGCAGTACTTGAACCTGTGATCCCATTGCCTCAGCCTCTGAGTATCTGGGATCATAAGCCTGCCTTATCAGACTGAGCAAAAATCCCTTTTTTATAATGATGATAATAGCTGCCCTGTTCTTCTTTTGAGCAAATTAAAAAAAAAAACACCTCTATGATAATGTGTGTTGCCTATAATCTGGCCTTTTCAATTTGATAGGTAGCAGTAAAACTTAGTAATAAATATATGTGGAGGATTTACCACTTACAGATCAAAACGTATCTTTAGTGGTAAGTCATAAGAAAATACTGCCAGTGTCTAAGGATATTGATACAATGTGGATTAACAATATTAGCAACAACATGCATTAATTTTAATTCATTCTTGAATCCTCCCAAAAGGCAATCATCTCAGGGGATTGGGGAACTGGTTCTGCTGGCAGAATGATTGCCATCAGAGCAGGAAGAACTGAGGGTAACTCCCAGAACCTGATCAAACATGTCAAATGTAGTGCATGCTTGTCACACCAGCGCTAGGAAGGCTGGCAGGGGTGGATTCCCGAGCTTGCTGGCCAGGTACCCTAGCCTTCTCATTGAATTCCAGGCCAATGTGAGACTCTGTCTCAAAAAAAGAAAGACACCCAGTACCTGACCTAAGAGGACTGACCGCTGGGATTGTCTTCTGGTCTTACACACCCACATACATGCATACCCCCACCCTCCCACACATGCACACACATACACACACACACACACACACACACACACATACACACACACACACACTTGAACATGCACATGTACACACATGCACAGGACACTCAAAATAAATAAAATAACTGTTCAGAATCTATGTACTTACTAATGGTACAAGTCAACACGTCCTCAACCAGTTGAATAGGCTGTCAAATGATATTGACTCCTGAGGTCCTGAGGTTTCCCATCTGGAAAATACCTTATTGTGATAGCTGCTATCCGTGTTCCAGGCTGAATGACATTTTATTTTACCTTTCATCTCATACTACACTCTCATCAGATGTAGCAACCTAACAGAGTACCACTGTGCATGGGAGGAAATGGACAAAATGAAGAATCCAGCTGCAGGAAGTTGGTATCACTACAGGGGAAACCCCCACACTGTATTTGGAGCTAAATGGACCTCAGAATCAACTTCATCATACAAAGGAAGACAGCTCAGGATCATTACTAATAGAAAAATAATGAGATTGTTTTCAGCTTCTGTAATATGATTGCATAATTCACCACTTAATTTAACTTAGAATGAAACCTTCCATTCTGGGCTGGATGGAATGAGAACTTATCAGATGTGATGTTACATTTTCAGAAAAGAGTGATAGCCCCATGCTTAATCGACCTTCCAAAAATATAATAAACGTTCATAGAATCTCCTACAAAAAAAATGGTTCTGAAGATTTTATCTTGGTAGGCCATGAAGCACTCTCAATTTTACAGGACAGAACCCATTCACTATGTGTCTCAAAGGCCATTCAATTCCCTCAGGACTTGAGATAATGAAGATAAACAGTTTAACCTTTGCTAGACTTGGGACCATGGTTACCATATTGTCTCAATAGGAAGAAATACTCTTGGGAAAGAGCATGATTAAATGTGAGAGCACCTAGTCTGTACGTGCAAGCCCCGCGTGCTGTTTGTACACTCTTCTTTTGCTTGTCTTTGAGCTCTATCCACGTTCTTTGCTGTTGTGAAGGACTTTCATTGCCAGACACAAAGTCTGAGTTTTGAGAGTTAAAGTCACCTACACGTCAAGAAAATAACCTGCAATGTAGTTTAGAAACAGGAATTCTTTACAGATGAGGTTTGCATATTCTCAAGCAATTAAAAATATTTCTAAAATGATGATTCACAATTATTTAGAGCTCCAGTTTTATCACAGTGTCACGCTTTTATGATTGGCACATTCTATGAGTAAAATAAAAGTAAATATTATAATTTTATGCTGCCCCTTAGAACCTGGTAACACCTTATTTCCTGACTTGGCCTCCTTCTTCAGAATGAACCTCAGGAGCAAATCAGCTAGTGAGGATTTTGACTTCTGATTTCTATTTTTTGACCAGAGAAGCGGGGCTTATCATAAAATCCAGTGCAAATGAGTGCTTCTTACAGAAGCATGAGTTGGTGTACTACACTGCACTTAGAGCTTTGCTGGGGACGCCAGAGTCAGACCTAAGTCTGAAATATTTGAAGCTGTCCAATCCCTTCATCTCGCAGAAAGGAAAGCCAGACCATTCTGTTGAAGAACAAAACGGACACATCCTTACTTCCCAAAGAGTCAAAAAATAAGGGAATTTTCTTATATAAAGAGCCCATATATTAGTATTTTATGGCATCAAACCACAAAGGTGGTGCCTGAGGATTAGGATTAAGGATTTTATCATGACTAAATCTCTGGGTTCTTACAACTCATAGACAACCTTCCCACTTCATCATTTTGGAACATCTAAGATAGGTCCAGAAACATAGCTTCTGCAGGAAATGTAGGTCAGTGGTAGGGCAAAAACTTTGCCTGTAGGAGGCCCTCAGCTCAATATTGGACATGAATAAATAAACTAATTTATTAATAAATTCTTGGAGTAACAAAAATAATGTGCATGATATAATCTAAATGTATTTCGAACTGACAATCCTAGTTTCTTAAACACTCAAGAGGTAAGACATGCCGTTGAAGCAAATAGAAATAATTTCCACATTAAAATAAAAGATGGTGGCTGGGAAGATGGGCCAGAAGTTAAGAATACTGGCTGCTCTTCCAGACAACCCAGGTTCAGTTCTCAGCATTCACTTGACAGCTAATAATCATTTATAACTCCAGTTCTAGAGGAAGTAACACCTACTTACGACTTCCTTATGCACGGCAGACATGTGCTGCACAGACATATATTTAGACCAAACACTCACACACAATAAATAAAAAATAAATCTTCTTAAAAATTGAAAAACAAAATAAACTATGGTATTGTTTTTTAAAATGTATTTATTGGCAATTTCAGGCATGCATATACATAAGGAATGCCAAGTCTTTCACTGCCTGTTACAGTCTTATTCCTTCTCCCTCTCCCATTGAAACTCTTTTTTCCAACAATCTCCCCTCCTACTGTCATGGCTAGTTTGTGCATATGTGCCTACTGCGATTAATTAGAGTTGCCTGTAAGGGCACAGGTAGGGGTTGTTTACTGGAGCATGGGTGACTTATCAGTGGCTATAACTGTTTAACTTTTTGTTTTTATGTAATGTCACATTAGGACTTTGATGACTCCTAGGCCCTTTTACCTTTATAGGTAACTTTCTCTCTCTCTCTCTCTCTCTCTCTCTCTCTCTCTCTCTCTCTCTCTCTGTGTATATATATATATATATATATATATATCTTCAACCACAGGAATTTTTTTCCTCCTATTTCTCCCTCTTTAACCACTCCTCTCCTTTTATGTTAGTACCATTCAACAATATTGTCTCTGAGCTGTTTCCCTTTCTTCTTATCTTTTTATTCTCTTCTTTCCTTTATTTTTTTTTTAATATAGAAGCTCACTCATTCTGTAGTCTAGACTGTCTTTGAACTCATGGAGATGTTCCTGCCTTACCTCCTGAGTGCTGGGATTGCAAACATCAGAACTATCCTTGTATGATAGTTACTCATTCTACCACTGTGTTACTATAGAAAAACCTGACTAATACATACACACTGACATACAGTATCCAGATGCAAGTAGAGAGGAGCACAATGGACTTCTCCATGAGGGACTTGAAGTTTGTGTGTCCAGGGCCACATTACTTTGAGGCTTTAGGGAACTGCTATTCTACTTTAACTAGAAGAAAAAAAATCACTTTTAGGCCAATATAAACAGTAAATAGTGTCAATATTATTTAATCATGACATTTCATATCAGTTGGGCAGAAGGACGGGTTGATACAAGTGATATGTGGATGTTGAGATGATCGTTTCTGAGGATTACAGACTGAATAAAATCAACCCAAGTTGTTGCTAATAAAATCTGTGTCAACATTCTCGTGTAAAGGACTGGAGAGATGACTCAGTGGCTAACAGATTTTGCTGCTCTTACAGGGAACTCAGGTTCAGTTCCAGTTCCCAGCACCCATATGGCAGCTCATGACCCTTCATGACTTTAAGTACCAGGAGATTCAACACCCTCTTTGGCCTCCATGGGCACTAGGCATGCACATAATGCAAACACATATATGTTTGTAAAACACTCAGACACATAAAAAATTTAAAAACCCACACAATGGGAATGTCTTATTATAGCTTTAAAATCTATGTTCAGAGACAGGCAAACAGGCAGAGAGACAAAGAGAAAGACAGGCAGATACATACGCACACACAGAAGTGGAGGAGGCAGGATATATATATATATATATATTATATATATAATCAAACAGCAGGGGAGGATCTAGAAGCAAAGTGAGATGAGGGACAAAGAACTCTTCAGGTCCTGAGAGCCACCCAGTCTTTAAGCTAGGCTGCTGTGTAATCTAAAGCCACAGCCCATTAAATCACAGAGTCATTCTCACACCTTGCCAGTATAGAGCTCCTTAGATCTGGAAGGCTGGTCTACTGCATTTTATTGCTCTGCCATCTTATGAGTTCCTGTGTTGTCCTCTGTGGCCAAATTCAGATCATATTCCCACCACTACCAGAGCTTTTAGGGAGAGAAAAGTCAAGTCCAAGAGAGACAGCTGCATTTCAAGGTGACTTTGTATGCATCTGGAAATTTTTGTTAACATTTCATTGACCTAAATTTATTACAAAAAGCAATGTCAAGTAGCAAAGGAGGCTGGGGCTTAATTAAAACTGGAAGCATTTTGTTTCTAGGAAAGGAAAGGGGAATGTGTACACTACCTCCTCAGGAAGCTATTCAGGAAAGCTTTGCATTGGCCTAATAGTGCTGAGTGGGAAATCCTGCCAGGGGCCTGGAAGGAAATGTTTTCACTACAAAATCTTTGCTGCTGGATCCCCAGTTCTCACTAGGCAAGCAGTCCAAATCTCTTGATTTCAGAATTCAGGACAATTTTACTCAAAAGATCTGCAGGAATGCCTTATCAGCACTTACACTCTCTTTTAGACAAAACAAGCATACTACTGTCCTTTAATAATTTCTTTGGTTCTGATGACTTGTTCCCCCACATCCTACATGAGGATGGGTATGGGGTTTTAGGCAATTACTATCACATAGTGGTTAACTTGGGAATATATAAATAGTTTAGAAACCTGTAGACCCAACTATAAGCTAAAATAGAAATCATTACTCTGAGTCTCTAATAATCACATATGTATAACTCAGCATGAATTTAACAGTGTACCATATAAATTAGGATATATATATATATATCCTAAGTGACCATAGTTTGAAACTTAAATTGTGAGAGATTTGATCTACAGATGCTACTGCAATGGACATGAATTATGTGACAGAAAATCTGTTGTTACATAAGTATTCTATTTAATAATCTATTTCATAAAGACTTTTCAATAAAAGTACAGATTTTGAAGGATCGAGAAGTAACACCATTGGTGAAGTGCTTGACTCACGTGCACATAGGTTCAATCCCCAGCACTGTGCAGAGGTAGAGGCAGGAGGATCAGAAGCTCAAGGTCATCCTCCACTACATAATAAGTTGGAGGCCAATAAGAATACATGAGACCCTGTCTAAAATCAGCTAGAAAGGTGGATGGATGGACAAATGAATAGATAGAAAGATAGAAATACAGACATACAGATAGCTAATAGATAGATGACGGGTGATAGATAGATGGATGGATGGATAGAAAGAGAAAAAGAAAGAATGAGAGAAAGAAAGAAAGAAAGAAAGAAAGAAAGAAAGAAAGAAAGAAAGAAAGAAAGAAAGAAAGAAAAGACTGTCATGCTGTGATTATCTTACTTTGGTGTGAAAAAGGATAAATGGCTGTACATACTGAATCAGAAATATGATTCTTTAGTTTAAACTTCGTGTTACGTTTTGGGGAATGATGAACTACACAGAGTAACTCCATGTTGTCTTAATTTTAGCTCACCCAGCACTACCCTATCCCTGATAAGCACACGCTGCTGCAGAAACTTCTCATGCCACTGTCCTTGCATCTTTGGAAGGTCAATTATTTCGCAACAACAAACAAATTGCTTTAATCAACTGAACTAAAACTTAATCCCCTTGCCTTTGGTGTGATGAAATTGTAATTTTTGGTTTTATAAACCCTACACCCTCCCTTACTTTAGGTCCAAGAGTTCTTTGTAACAGGACTCTGCTCATGGTCCCCAACTTAAATAGAGGACTATTATTTGCCTCAATATTCATGGTGGTCCATACATTGCTCATGTGACTATTTCAATGAGAAAGAAATTCCTCTGATAGACTGCAACTGTTCTAAAGAAAACTTCCTGTATATAGATTTAAAATACTTCTAGAAGAATGAGATTGCTGAAAGATAAATATCTACTCTATGTTCAGCTTTACTGTTTTTGTGTGGCAACAATCCACTAGGAATGTGATACGTGTTTTCTCTCTCTTTTTGTTGTTGCTTGTCTTGAGACAGCAATACATAGAGCCAAAGATCATCTAGAACTCACTATGCAGCTAAGGACAAATTTGAAATTCTGATCCTCCTGCCTCTACCTCCTGAGTGTTGAGATTACCAGTGTGTACCGCCCTTCCCCATGGTAGATGTTATAATGACATGAAATGTCATATGCAATGTGTTGTTTTGAATTTATTATTTTTGTTTCCTGTGTATGGTTGTTTCGCCTGCTTGCACATATGTGAACCATGAACATGTAGTGCCTCTGGAAGTCAGAAGACAGTGTTGGGTCTCCTGGAATTGGAGTAACAGATGGTGTGAGCTGCTATGGGTGTTCTAGGAACCAAATTAAGCCTTGGTCCTCTGGAAGATCAATGAGTGCTCTTAACCTCTGAGTCATCTCTCCAGCCCCATATGCAATATGTTTTATAAAAGTTATTTTTAAAAATCTGGAACTGAAGAGATTTTTCCTGCTCACATAATTTTGCTACTTGGCTATCTTTTTTGATAGTCTACAAGCCTGGAATATCCTCTTTGTGCTTTCTTGCCTCCTGGATTAGAAGTCTGACCCTTCCCAGAGTGCAAACCAGAAACTTGTATTCTTAACTTGTCTTGAAACGAGGACAAAATGTGCTTTGTGCTCTCCAATCACATATGAGCATGCTGACTTTTGTTTATCATCTTGAGGCAAGGTCATATCTCATTATGTAGATCTGGCAGGTCAGGTACTTGCTACACAGCCCATGCTTACTTCAAAGTGTGTCAGTACTCTGTATCAGTGTCCTGAATGCTGAGATTATAAACTTGCACCACTAAGCCCAGTTGAGATTCTATTTTCTTAAACACTAAAGGGCAAACCAAAGCAGCAGATGTTATACCCTGTCTATGTCTGCCATGATGGTTACATACATGTTCATTCTGATTCTGAGTATCTCAGCAGTGGAAATGCTAGTGTGATTAATCAGTGCCCAGTGTATTTTGAGTGGCCAAGGCCAGCTGCAGCAACTGAGAGTTGTACTTTCATTGTTCTCCCTTGATTTATAGCTCGCTTTCTGTCCCTGGGAAAAAAAAAGAATTAGTAACCTGGCATCTTTTAATAAGTTTTTTTTTCTATTTAACTGAAGAGATCATCTTTATAATTTGAGCAATACAGGCAATCGGCGCTAGCTATCCAAATCAGTGTTTCTCAACCTATGGGTCATGACCCTTTAAGTGGGGTCAAATGACCCTTTAACAGGAGTCGCCTAAGACGATCTGAAAACAGATATTTATATTATGATTCATAATAACAGTAGCAAAATTACAGTTATGAAGTAGCAATGAAGATAACTTTATGGTTGAGGGTCACCACAACATGAGGAACTGTATTAAAGGGTCTCAGAATTATGAAGGTTGACCACTGACCTAAATATATATTGGTTCTATATCTACAAATCATATGAGAGAGAAAATAATGTAAGTATACAGAACAACCTTAAAAACAAATTTTGAGATGGGTTTTGTGTCTCACCGGTTGGCCTTAAACAACCACTATAGTGGAAAATAAACTTAAATTCTCTGAACTTCTTGCCTCCATCTCCCTGGTGCTGAGACTGTAGGCATGCACTACCGCATCCAGTTTATATGGTGATAGGGATTGAACCCTAAGCTTCACAGCTGCTAAGACAAACACTCTACAAACTGAGCCACATCCCCAGCCCCAGACAGAATTAAGGGAAATGCCATCATCCAATTTTTCTCAATCTCAGGAGAATGGGGAGAAGACAAGGTTTAAGTTCCTCAAACAAGGAAGCTGCATAGAGGACTGATGAATTTGCCACCGGTTCCCAGGGAACTTTCCAATTCTTTAATTGTGCATGGCAAGAAGCTCAAAGCTGAGCAGAGAATGACTGAAAGATAATTTAAAGTGTCCATGAGAAGAAAAAAAAGGAAAGAAAAGGAATTGGAAAAAATAAAGGAAGAATGTTTTTGTAAATGGTCCAGGCTTTCAGCTGCAAACCCACAGAATTTAGAGACTGTGCTTCATCTCCCACTTGACCCACACTCACTGAGGGGGTCTGTGCTTATGCTATTTGCCAGAATGTCTAAAGACTGTAATTTACTGTGTCTGGCAGTAACTAAAATGACCAGCCATATACTGTCCCAAAATAGTCACTCCCCAAATGAAACATTAAAAGTCAAACAATATGTGATTTACATACCAGAATTAAAATTTATGGATTTTTATTTTTTATGGATTTTTTTTGAGAAAGAGTCTCATGTAGTTGAGTTTGGCATCAAATCCACAATGTGTATAAGGATTACCTTGAATACTTGATTATACTGCTTCTACTTCCCAAGCTGTGAAACTATAGGTCTGCACCAGTACACTCACCTGTAGCTAGAGTTTTCCTGACTGGCCCATAGTCAGGACAAATCTCTCTTATCTGCCAGTCCCACAGCCGCTCAGACCCAACCAAGTAAACACAGAGACTTATATTGCTTACAAACTGTATGGCCATGGCAGGCTTCTTGCTAACTGTCCTTATATCTTAAATTAATCCATTTCTTTAAATCTATACCTTGCCATGTTGCTCGTGGCTTACCAGCATCTTTACATGCTGCTTGTCCTGGCGGCGGCTGGCTGTGTCTCCTTCCACCTTCCTGTTCTTTTCTCCTTTCTGTTAGTCCCGCCTATACTTCCTTCCTAGCCACTGGCCAATCAGTGTTTTATTTATTGACCAATCACAGCAACACATTTGCCATACAGAACATCCCACAGCACTCACCTCTGAAAGTTAGAGGTTTTAAAGTAACTCTGATTATTATGCACAAGATCATATATTGTCAGAATCTTTTGACAAAGAATTAGACTATATTTTAAAAAGTAAAACTGAAACAATGAAATAAAAAAATTAAAAAAATTAGTTTACTCTTTTAAAATTTCAGTGTACAGGTTAAACAGAAAACAAGTTCTGTGAAGTGAAAGGGATGCCAGTTGAATATCAGCTGAAGTACCATGGGGCAAAATAATAAACAAAGCAGCATCAAAAACAAAAGGAAATTTAGGTTTTAGAAGTATTGAGAAGCCATAAGATAATAGAATAAAGGTTATATTTGCACATGCAAATGAGCAGGACCTTGTCATATCTAAAGACAAAAAGAAATCTATAAATCACAACCAAGAAAGAAAAGAAAAGAAAGAAAGAAGGAAAGAAAGAAAGAAAGAAAGAAAGAAAGAAAGAAAGAAAGAAAGAAAGAGAGAAAGAAAGAAAGTTATAGAGACAACAAGATAAGGAAACAAAATCTTAAAAGAAGGTAGAGTGCTTTAAAAATAAATAAATAAAAGAGTAAACACACTAAAGCACAGTGATTCCAAATGTATTTTTATACCTCAGGAGGATGAAGCAAGAACATTCCACATGCAAAGTCAGCCTGTGCTACACAGTGAAAGCCAGTCTCCAAGTTAAAAAGAAAGATTTCAGAGTAGCAACAATAAAGTGTTAATTTCCCAAGAGAGATGAGAAAGAGAGAAAGAAAGAAAGAAAGAAAGAAAGAAAGAAAGAAAGAAAGAAAGAAAG
>CABHPP010138291.1:0-26572 GCA_902168425.1 Peromyscus attwateri | reverse complement strand
TATGGCATACTGCAGCACCTGCAAGTGGTTCTGGTGCACTTAAGAGACAGGGCAAAGGATGGGGCAGAGGAGATAGCATTGATCGGATCACATGGACTCTCACATGCATGAGTTTGGACTTTTCATCATGGGGGGTAGTAGAGATCATCTGATATAGGTTGGGGAAAGGGTAGGTACAGCACAGAGTAGCTGTACCTCCTTCTGGGGGGAAACTATAAAAGTTTAAAACTAAGACAGTGGATACAAAGAAATAGGAGGAACATGAAATATGCCAATCAGCAGGGTTTACGGGTCGGAGGAATGTGGAATCTGAGAGGAGAGGGTCAGTCCTTTACAGTGTGTCTGACCAGACAGCAGATGAAGACATTTACAAGAATCCTGGGGTGGAGGAGGGCAGGCAGAGGTCAACGATGTGTGAGTGGCCTGGTGGCCGCCCGAGGACTTCCTCCTGCAGATGACGGGGAAGGGAGGAGGTTTTACTAAGTTGTTCTTATAGCTTTCCCAGGAAAAGAGTCAGCAAGAAGGGAGGATGAATGAAGAAGAGAGAGAGAATGGAGGAAGAAAGGGACACGTCTCCTCACTGCATTCCTCCCCAGATCGGAGATAAGCAGACGTCAGAGTGGGCACAGCCACTCCAGTGCTGGTATTGCCACGGATGTGTATCGGTTATCGGCAGTGCTGAGTTATGAGGATTTAAAGGGATCTTATGCATAGTAATGAAACAGCCACTGTTGCTATTTCACTAATGTTCACTTCATAATCTATAGATATTTGCACATATAGATATATGTGACCTTGAACCATTCAAAACAACAGCTTACTGGCTACTTTTATGGATGGTGCGATCTGCAAGTGGGAGCAAGCAATCAGGATTGTCCCGTGCCCCTTGCTTCAGCTCAGACAACATGAAGGAGGGTAAGCTTCCTATCTTCCAGAGGATACGGTAAGCCACGGGTGCAGAGGCAGGACTGGAGACCCGAGAACAGCCTCCTGTGAGAGCTTGCCTATGCCGTCTTTGGGATCTTTAGTCAGTGGTCCAGATAGCTGATTTGGTTTAGACAAAACTAAGGCATGAGGAACGAGCCTTCATTTGGAGCTATAGGGAACAACAGATGTCTCCTCTCCCCAGACAGGTCTGTGTTGGAGCCATGTAGGGCGCTACTGACCCGTGGAAAGGTATTTGGAGAGTGGAAGCAAGAGGATCGTGAATTCAAAGCCACCTTCTGCTGCTACTCGCTGAGTTCAAGGCCAGCCTGGGCTTCATGAGACTTAATATCTGACTATATTCTCCAGAATTGTGAGATTTCACGTTTGATGAAACCTACTGATCTAATCTGACCCTTTACTGTACAAAAAAATAAAATCAGGGGTCAAAAGAGGAAACGCGAATTTCCTGAAGTCTCAAGTCATAGAACCAGTTAAGAGCGAAACCAGAAATGAAGTGTGAGTAGGTTCCCACAGGATCCTGCTCAAGTGTCATCTCCATGCCAACCATACCCCGCAGTCCTGTCCCTGTGAAAGACCTGCGTGAAGCAAATGATGCAGATGCCTGCCCTATACCACAGGCACATCCCTCTCACCTTCTACTCTCTCTCCTGAGGCTGACTTTTGCTTTAAACCTAAGAAGTGCCAAGCCCTTGATCCTCAGCCAGAGACTCTCAGGAAGTGCTTACATCACCTAGACTCAGCCAATAAGGGTTGTGGCGCTGTTTTTGATGATGCTCCCTCATTTACCAAGGGCCACGACTTCTGTGATGTGGGAAGATTCTCAGGTTCATTTCCTTAGTCCTTCTGTCTAGAGACCCTGTTACTTCTTCACCCTCATTTAAACCTGAGACTCATCCAAGACTCCCTCATGACACGTATCATGGATATCCCTCCTAAGTAGGTCCGAATTTTAACCCTTCATCTCCACCCTCACCGAAGTGGTTAAAATCTTTTCCACTGCTCGCCAGGACTGTTCCAATACCTTCCTGATGGTTCCCTACCTCCAGCTTGCTCCTCTTAAATCCATTCTCCACACAGCTGCCCGAATGATCTTTCTAAAGCATATGCCAAGTGGTACCACTGCCCAGTATAAAACCCTTCAGTGGTTCTCCGCTGGCTTCAGATGAAATACAAATTAGGTTAGGTCTTACCCAAAGCTATTGCTAGTTACCTCTTCAGCATCCTCTTCTACACTCTCCAGCATCCACTTATTCACCTGTGAGGAATCTCAACTTGCCAGGGTCTTGCCCATGCCAGCAGCATCCTATTCCAGCGCCCACCCTCAGGAAGCTCCCTGCCCTACCCCTTGTTCATTTCTATTTATCTTTCGAGATGCAGTCCTGGCTTGGTGCCTGGGAGCCTTTCTAACACGCAGCCTGAGTCAAGGCCACCACGGAGTTCCTAGGGATTGTGTGTACCTCATTACTCTGCAAAACCTTGGCGTGCTCTCTTAGAGGACAGGTAGAGTTGATTCACCTTTGTGCACAGCCATGATATCTAGGTCTTGGCAGACACTTTCAAGCAACGTTTGTAGAACCGAGCTGGACTTCAAAGTTAGCCCCCTCCACTTTTTTCAGCCTCTTACAAATATCTTATTCGTTGTGATTTCTTGCCTGCTACTCCAAGTTTTTTTTTTCTTCCTAAATAGAACTCAAACGCCTCCTCTCCAGGAGACCTTCCCCAACAAACCTACCCACCGGACTGCTCCTCTTGGAATCCCTGAGTTCAACTGTGCTATGTCCCTTTAATTTGTCAACCTTGTCTTTCTCTCTTCTCTGAGAAGTGAGACTGACGCCATTAGACTGTTCTGCCTATAAGTCCTCCAACACGAAGCACTTCCTACTCCTGTACCTACCCTTCTACCTGG
Organism: Peromyscus attwateri; assembly: GCA_902168425.1. NCBI lineage: Eukaryota > Metazoa > Chordata > Mammalia > Rodentia > Cricetidae > Peromyscus > Peromyscus attwateri. The sequence goes on along the minus strand of CABHPP010138291.1, from coordinate 23,718 downwards.
AGAGCAAGGCCACCAAAATGGAGACTCGCTGCAATGGGATTAATGTGTGGTTGTTCAGGGACCTGCCTTGAGTTGCCAAATCGGACATCTTGTTATTTTTGTAGATACACAAAGGCACACAATTTCTTTCCCTTTGTGGCTATTCCATGTCATCTCCCCATGTCCCTCTTTGATGTCCTGTGATTCTATGGCTGTGAATTCAGAGAGGGTGGGACATAGTCTCTGTCTCCCTCATAGGCTCAGCAGGTTGAAGCTCAGAACAGTCAGGCTGAACAAAAAGAAGCTTTCCTGTCTTAACTCTTTCCTTTTCCAGCCCGAGAGAGGCAGCAGAGTGTGGTGCTCAAGCGCGTCCATGCAGCAACCCACTGGCCCAGGCAACCTGGGGCAACGCGCTTGCTTTGTAGAATGAAGAGAATACCAATTTCAAGTAAGGTGCAACTAGAACCAGTCTTCCTGCTTCCTCCTTCCTTCCATCCTCCTTATTTACAGCATTCTAAGGACCAACCCTCCATGTTGTTTAGACATGTCTCACAACACGCCCGAGGGACACAAGGATGACTGCACCAAGAATTATGGAGAACGCCACAGATGCAGGGAACTGGAGGTCCAGAGACCTTCTTGAAACAAGAAAACATGAAACATGTTCAGGAAATAGGGAAGCGTTCAGGTAGAGGGGCAGCACAAAAGAAGGTCCCAGGCAGAGGACAGAAAACAGGCTTGATGGCGCTGGTTTAGGGGAACGAAGCTGGGAGACAGAGGCAAGAGACGTTTCACTCGATTCCCAAACCCTGGACCCAGCTAAAAGGCACAAGACAACAGACTGGCTTTGTCGGGGCTAGAATGAGAACTGAAAGTGCTCCGCAAGTGATAGGTATACTACCACCTGTCATCTATCAGACATCATTTTTTATGAAGGCTGTATCTACATAGCCTAGCCATCCAGGAAACTCACCGGACTTCACTGAGCTAGATCTCCACTATCAGACAGTGGAATATCCTTAGCCAGGAATTATGCCAATGGTCATATGAGCCATATGACCCCAAATCCTCACTCCCCACCCCAGCCAGGTCAGCATTTCCAGCCCACATTACACTACTTGTCTGAGTTCCTCTTCACTACTTGAAAAGGGCTGTGCTTTCAGCAGAACTCGGCCTGGGTGCCTTGGCCAGTGCAGACTCCACAGCAGGCACTGAGTGCAGATTAACCAGATGAGAAGATAACACACGCAAGGACTTCTAACTCAGCCTGCCCTGTAATCCTTCTCTTTGCAGCTTCTGAGCATCAATCCTAGTTTTTCCTCTGGGGTCACATAAAATGAATCTAATTCTCTTCCACATGATAGTCCTTTAAGCATGAGAGGAGAGTTATGACATTCCCCCTGAGTCTCCTTTACTTCTGACCAAATATCCTTCATTTCTAACGCTGCTGCTCCCACAGGCATCTTCCTGTAAATAGGCTGCGTCTTCTCCTCTCTTGACCCCAGACAGCCACTGCTGAATCCCTAACCTCTGTTCTCCTCGTGGCAGAATTGGGCACATAATCCTACCATCCCTCACAAATCATCCCAGAACGTTTCTCACTAAGGTCACTGGGGAGAGAGTTCCTCAAAGCAACACTAGCCCCGTCTCAGTCCTCCTCTTATTGGGGGTGGGTATTTATTTACCTATTTTCCCATGCTTAGAACTGGACTCGGGAACTTGCACAGGCCGGCCATGTATGCAGTCTGCTGTTGAGCCTGCCCCTAGTCCTTAGCCATCTTGCCTCATGGGCCCCAGTAGAACTTTCTAGTTAAAGCAGGGCCTTTCCTCACTGGTCCTGCGGAATCCACATACATGGTTTTTCTATGACTTTCTACCCTCTGACATTTCTTCATTTTTTAAAAATTATAATAGAATTACATCATGTCTGCCTTCCTTTTCCTCCCTTCAAGCCCTCCCATACACCTCTTGTTGATCGCTTTCAAATTCATACGCCCTCTCCCATTGATTGCTGTTTTGTGTGTGTTTGTGTGTGTGTGTGTGTGTGTGTGTGTGTGTGTGTGTGTGTGTGTGTGAAACATACATATTCCTACGTACAACCCGTTCGATCTGTATAATATTACTTATATGTCTTTAGGGCTGACCATTTGAGATCAGATAAACACCGGTGGCTCTTCCCTGGGGAAGACTATCTCTCCCCATCTCAGCATCCTTTAGCTGCCCGTCGCTCTTTGTTGAGGCCTCCTGGGCTTTCTTCTGTTCACAGTAGCATGCCAATTGTTGTTGTCCTTGTTCAGTAGTCCCGTTGGTGAGACTGCATGGGTGTAGCTTCTGACATTCCTAGGAAACACGATCTCTGGCTCTTACCGCTCCCTCTTCCACAGCCATCCCTGAGCCTTCGATGCTGGGGTTGTATTGTAGGTGTATCCATTGGAACTGGACCCCACAACTTTTCATTCCGATTAGTCATAGTGTTCTGTAAAGCTCTCTGTCTGCCACAAAGAGCTTCGTGGAGGAGTGAGGACTGCACTTATCTGTGTGTTTCCAGGGTTTTGCTTTGGGCCTGTCTTCTCCTTTTGCTACTGTGGTGAACTCATCTATCTAATCATGTGCTCTACGGGTACATTTGTACATATTTGTGTACGTCTGAGTGCAGTTGTGGATGGACACCAGAGGTCAACGTTGGCTATCTTTCTCTGTTCTCTGCCTTATTTTTTTGAGACAGGGTCTTTCACTGAGCCTGCAACTTAAGATATTCACGAGACTATCTCGCCAGCCAAATCAAAGGATCCTCCTGTCTTTCCCTCTCCAGTGCTAGGATTATAGGCTTGCACTGCTGCACCTGGCTTTTCACATGGGTACTAAGGATCTGAACTTAGTCATCATATTTGTGTGGCATGCATTTTACCGACTGAGCCATCTATCCTGCTGTTAGTTACATGGCTTTAAACACCATTTCATCCGATGTCCTATCCCTGCTGAGAACGCCCCCTCAAGACCCAGATGCATCTATCAGATGGTCTATTTAACATCTGTAGTTGGGTACCTAATTAGCAACTCACACTAAACTACATCTCCTGGGCTGGAGATATAGTTCAGTAACAGAGTATATGCTCAGCACATAAGGGGCCCTGGGTTTCATCCCCAGCACCATCCCCCAAAGCAAAACTGAGCCCCCGGACTTCACCCTGACATTGTACTATCAGTACATAACAGTTATCACTCCTCAGAACTTAAGGCAAAACGTATTACCCGACTCTTACTTCTTTCTTACCTTGAACCCAGACCACCAGCTAGTTCTAAGTTCAAAGTAACTCTAGAGATGGGTGCCCCGGTGCTCGCCACCATTTTGTGCCTGGACAACTGGAGTCACCACGGTGAGTCCCCATTCCGTCCTAGGTCTACTTTGTTTGTTTTCTTTGGTTTTTGAGACAGGGTATCTCTGGGTAGCCCTGGATGTCCTGGAACTCACTCTGTAGACCAGGCTGACCTCAAACTCACAGAGATCCTTCTGCCTCTGCCTCCCGAATGCTGGGACTAAAGGCGTGCGCCGCCACCCCGCCCTAGATCTACTCCTACATAGCAGCCAGAGTAACTTTGTTCAAACAGAAATTCTAACATATCGCTCCTCTGCCCACCTCTTCCCTCTCCCGACCCACAGATGGCTTCTGATATTGTTTAGAAGTCCTGGTCCTGAGGAGTCTTTCAAAGCCTACTCTCACACTAAAGAGCTTGTCTGGTCTTCGTCCTAGTTCCTGGGACAGAAGTTCCAAGCTCTAAGGACCTCAGAGTGACAAGAGTAGTTTTGGTGCTCATGCTAGACCCACAGCTGGTTTTTGTTTTTGTTTGGTTTCGATTTTGCTTGTTTGAGACTGTCTCATGTAGTGCAAAATGATCCGAACTGGTTATATAGCCAAGGGCAGCCCTGACCGCCTAACCCTCCAGCTTCTACTCCTCAAGTGTTGAGATTAAAGGAGTGTGCCGTCGGGCCAGCTCCACACCTGGGTTTATGCTAGGGAAGGCACTAGACTAAGCTGCGGTAGGAAGGCTAGAGGCTGCAAACTCAACTGTGTAACCCCAGTAAAAACCCCAGCCACTCAGGGTCCCAGCAGCTTCCAGTTAGTGAGTACATGACTTATGAAGGATGTTAGTCTTGATTCCTCAAGCAGAGGACACAGCAGCTCCATTCGGACCCTTCTCAGATCTCCACCCACAGATCTCTTTGAAAACTCTAAGTATAGTACTTTTCTGAACTCTGTGAGTCATTTGTCAAATCCATAAGGGTCATGGGAACTCCTAGACTTGAGTTGAGACTGCCATGTGAAGTGCAGGGAATCTTAATTGGAATGCACTGTTCACCTTGTGAGATCTGCCCTAGTTCAGGGTGATGAGGGTCAGGAATGAACCGTGGTCCTGGAGACTTCATTACTTGCACGTTGTATTTATGCACTCACGCCTCCACCCATTACATCCATTACTAGTTCTTCCCTTCAGTTCACCATGTTAGTTTTTGCTCAACTATACCAGGCACATTCCTGCGTCATACCTGTTCCTTTCTGTCCTTTGGACCTTTCCTAAGTTGTCGTTGTCTATGTAAGTTCTCCAGCCTGTTATGGTTTGGATCTTATACATCTTCCCAAAGCCCATGCACTAAAGGCTTAGTTAGTCTCTAGCCCATGGTGCTGCTGGGAGATGGTGAGATCTTTAGGAGGAAGATTCTAATGGCAGGAAGTAAGATCATCGCAGGTAAGGTGATTGGGATTTGGCTCTTTCCTCCCTCTGCTTCCTGGCTGCTGTGAGATAAGCAGCTTGGTTCTGCCACACACTCTCCACCACAATGTTCTGTTTCATCAGCAAAGCAATGGGACCAAGCAACCATGGACTAAAGTCATGAGCCAGAATAAACCTTCCGTCCTTATAAGTTGCTTAAATATTTGTCACAGCCACAGAAATTTGACTGACTTAAACTGTAGACCAGCCTTGCCACATCCTAGACTCCTCTTCTATTGTTTTATTGTTCTCCATGACCTTTACCATTATCCAATGTATTCATATTGTAGTTATTAATTGATCTACTGGATCTTTCCTTTATAGATCCAAGAAGCAGGCATTTTCTTTTCCCATTTTAGTTATTACTATCAACATAGCACTTAGAAAATATACCTGGAAATTTAAAGCATTAAATGGATAGACTAGACTGGTAAAGCTAGCCTTCTGTCCTTTTTTTTTTTTTTTTTTTTAAATTGTTTTGTTTTCTTGTTTGTTTGAGACAGGGTTTCTCTGTGTAACCACCCCACCCCAGGTGTCCTGGAACTCACTCTGTAGACCAGGCTGGCCTCAAACTCACAGAGATCCACCTACCTCTGCCTCCTGAGTGCTAGGATTACAGGCATGCACCACCACTGCCTGGTAAGAAGTTTTATTGATCCCCTTCTCATTCAAGTGGGTATCCAGAGCCAGGCGGTTATTGTGGAATATTACTTTAACTATGTAAAGATGTGTTACCTTTGTTTATGTTGCAGAATATTACTTTAACTATGTAAAAATGTGTTACATTTGTTTATGTTGCAGAATATTACTTTAACTATGTAAAGGTATGTTATTTGTTATTCTGCATTTGTTTAACTATGTAAAGATGTGTTTCTTTGCCTGCCTAAGGCACCTGATTGGTCTAATAAAAAGCTGACCGGTCAATAGCTAGGCAAGAGAGGGATAGGTGGGGCTGGTAGGCAGACAGAATAAGTAGGAGGAGGAATCTGGGCTTGAGAGAAGAGAGAAGGAGGGAGAAAGAGGACACACCAGGGCCAGGCAGGCAGGCAGCCGCCAGCCAGCCATGGAGGAAGCAGGAAAAGTAGGACATACAAAATGAAAGAAAGGTAAAAGCCCTTAGGCAAAACATAGATGAAGAGAAACAGGTTAAACTAAGTTATAAAAGCTAGTGGGACAAGCATAAGCTAAGGCCGAGCATTCGTAATTGGTAAGTCTCCATGTCTTGATTTGGGAGCTGTTTGGTGGTTCAGAGAAAGCCTGCTACAGGTGGCAGTGGTGGCGCACACCTTTAATCCCAGCACTCTGGAGGCCGAGGCAGGTAGATCTCTGTGAGTTCGAGGCCAGCCTGAGCTACAGAGTGAGTTCAAGGACAGCCAGGACTACACAAAGAAACCCTGTCTCAAAAAACCAAAAAGAAAGGTGGGTGTCCAGAAAGGGTGGAAGCTATCTCCAGATGTGGCCTCCCAGCACAATGCCCAGGACCACTCCCTCCCCAGGGAGGACTTTACAAGAAGTTCAGCCTTGGTCTTGAGGTAGGCAGAAGTGGGCTACCTTCTGCTCTGCCACCCTTGAGCAGCTGCCTTTACACTGTGCCTCCGATATATGGAACATAAGTATTGCAGGCATGGTGTGTTTGCACACAGGGAGGGGCCATGTCCGTACTGCTTACTTTCTCATATCTAGATACAGCATCGCCTCTGTTCTCGAGTTCAAATCTTATGAAGGGATGTTTTACGTAGTTGTCTCAGTGAATACCCTAATACCCACCATGAAAATTCATATCATTAATGCCATTGCACTGATGGAAATGTAGAGGTGAAAAGAAACTTAAAGAATTTATGTTTCATAAACCTATTGGGATGGAAAAACAGGATTAAACAGAGGGTCTTCCTGCCGTGGAGAGCATGAGTATGCTGATGGATTGCCTCAAAGCTTCAGCGCTACCACTATGAACACATACAGTTAACTCGTGTGAGCCTCGGTATTTTTCATCTATAAAATATGGCCGTAAAGACTGGACGAACCACGGTATATGAAGTGCTTAGCCTTGTACATGTTATGTAGATGAAGCTATTAGTAATAATTATGATTATAAATTGACATGAAACTTCACCAGCCCTTTTATCATCAACACCATGGTTCTCAGTTCACATTAAGCTAGCAAACAGTTAAGTCTTCCCCTGGTGGAACGGAGCACATGGTGCACCCAAGGGACAGCCACCACCCAACCTGAATGAGTCCTCTGAGATGTCCATGGCTGATCCGAGGGGGACCATGTAGGGAGCAGGAGGCTCAACTCAAGCTGCTATTCTTCAGTTCCCTGTTGACACTCAACCCATCCTACTCCCCAGGCCTCTTCATGGGCCACATTTTTGGCTCTGCTCCCCTTTCCTCCCTGAGCAGTGACCCAGGAAAGCAAAGGCTTTCTCTACCTCCATGGGGCTCACTCACCAGTCTCAAGGAAGGTGATGCAAAGAAAAGGTCTCCAAGCTGCCCCAGGCTTCCCTAAGCCACGACATTCCCAGACACAGAGCCCTTTATCCCTGAAAGGGAGCAGCCAGGCAGAAAGACAAAGGCCATATCTGATTCCAACGGGGTGAAGACCACAAGCTGGGGTAGGGGAGCTTACAGAAGGGGCCAAGAAAGGGGCTGGGGTGAACTGGAGGAAGAGAGGGGGAGGGGCTGGGGTGAACTGGAGGAGGAGAAGGGGAGGGTCTGGGGTGAACTGGAAGAGGAAAGGGGGAGGGGCTGGCCTCGGCATTCTTATTCTTCTCCCTGTACCAGGAGGGTATACGGTGTCGTGTCACGTTCACATTTCCAAGAAACTTTTCATGCAGGCTCTGTCCCCAGATACTCCAGTGTGACTCACTCTCACAGCCCCGTTATGTATACAGCATCTGATTCTTCTTCTCCTACCCTCCAGACAGGCAGTCCTTCACAGGCAGAAGGCAAGAGTAACAGAGAGGGGCCAAGGCCAAAGCAGGCCGCCTGCCTGTGTGCCACCTGGCTGCTACCCACTTCCTTACCTACAGAGCAGGAAAACTGCCCCAGCTTCCAGTGATGAAGACTGTAGTGTATGCAGTACACAGGCAGACTGGCTCTTAGTAGGGATTCAGTGAACAGTCGAGTAGTGTGAAGTTATGGGGATTATCAGGTGGCTCCAATCCCATAAGCTCACCTGGTCTCTCACCTCTCCTACTTCGCCTGAGGAAGCCAGGGCTACAAGTAACAGAGTGGAGTGATGGACAAGCTTGTGGGCCCAGGGGAAAGATTGTCAATAGCCTACCTGCCTCCCCAGGAAACGGGAGGTGAGAGAAGGCACAAAGGTCACCCTTACCCCAAGCCTGGACCCTCTGACCTACAGGTCACCTGGCAACCCTGTTCGGTTGCTACCCCATCTGAGTGGTTTTCCCCAGGGGAAGAGCCACAGGTCACACTGTCATGAGCTCCTGGTGGTCTGGATTGCCCTCTGCTCTCAGGGTTGTGAGAGGTTGTCTTCGCTTCCTCTGCCCTCACCCCATGCATGCTCCCTTTAACATCGTAAGCTGGTAGTGTGGGGACACTACCATTCCGGTAAACCTTGGCTCAGGTATGTCTTCAAATGAGTACAAGCTGGAGCCATGACCCGGCAGCCTCTAGAGGCCCTGGTCCTCTTTCCCATTCTCCTCACTTCTTACCCTTGTGAGGAGGTTGGCCTGCCACGCTTCACTACACTGTCAGGCCATTTTGTGTCCGTCCCTGCTGCCGGATGCAGGGCGGGAGTTCAGATCTTCCTCTATTCCTGAAGGCTGCACCCAGAAACTGGCTTACAGAAGGGGTCAGTTTGGTTAAGGGAGCAAAAGAGTGAGTGAAGGAAGGAAGGACCTTGAGTATGACATCAGCCCGCCCCCAGACCAGAGCAAGAGCAGAGGAACCGTCCAGAGGGAAAACATGCCCGAGAGACTCAGTCCCGTACTCCCAGCACGAGAACCTCCTGTGCATCAACTGTCGCTCTTCTTGGAGCTCTGCTTTTAAGCACATCAACAGCCGTGAGGAGATGGCATGGTTGCCAAAAAAACAGAAACCAAACACATCAAAACAAACCAAAAAAAACCCCATAACAACATTACCCACGAGTGACAAACAGAGTTCTCTCTCAAGAGCAAGCCAGACTCCTTCCCTGCCTCTGGGACCTCCCTCAGAGCTCAGTACACTAACACATGTAGCAACCTCTAGGCCATCTGGAAAGGACGCCCTGAAAGAGGCAATTCATATCTCATAGGGCCAGACAGTTTTTGTATCTTCGGCGTATTTACACACGGAGTGAGGAGGAGCAGGGAACAAATGTGCTAAGCCATAGGGTCTCTCCTCCAGGCCCGTGACACGCGCGATCCGAGGGGGCAGCCCAGCCCAGCTTGAAGAATGGGTGCAGGGGCAGAGTAGACACTGAGCACACTGCCATACGGAGGCCCACTTTTCCTGGGTCCCTATCCCCGTGCCCCAGCTTGCCGGGCTCCGACATGCCACCTCATCCCACCTAGCCCTTGCCACTCTCATGTCTTCGGACCCCAGGCACAAGTCAATGCTACCGTCTCATCCACTGGCCTCATAGGGGGAACGAGGGGCTTTAAAGAGAGCAAACAGCACATGATGTGCATCCAGAGATTTTTACTGCTGGCAATTTGATACAGAGAACTAAATGGGAACAGCGCTGTGGGGGTCAGCAAAGGTAAAAGGATTTCCAAGCGTTTCTACTTCCCACTCTCACAGACAGTTCCAAGGCAATCTAGATCCAGGCATTGTCAGCAAAGCCCAAACATTTATAATGCAAGACCAGGCAGCCTGAGCTTGGGAGGGGAGAGGACGCTTCGGCATCAGACGGGATGACAGGGAGGTCACCTTGTCCCACTCTCCCTTCACAATCTGAAGTCCCCATCCAGCCTGTCCAGCATGTGGCCTGCAGGCTTCTCCTGAACCCGACTGCGGGGCTTACTCCCTCGTGAAGCAACACTTTCTTTTTGCTGACAGCTCTACTATTAAAAAGCAGTTCTTTATGGTCAGTGGGATACTGCCTCTCCATCTTAGGCTTCAGAGTATTCATAAAGGACCTACTCTGTGTCGTGGTTCTAGATTCTGAATTAGTGAACAAGACAAAAGTCCTTCCTGGTACTCACAGCTAAGCGCCCATCTACTTAATGCCGCTTCCACATGACCCAAGATTCTTCCTGCCCAGACCCAGGCAGATAGATGGCAAGTCTGAGAAGAGATTCCTGAGAAACCTGATGGGCACAGAGCCACACCCTCATCAGCTAGAGCCACCACCAGCAGCTGGCATGGCAGTCCTGCTCTAGATCTAGCTGACAGAGTAGAATTGATTCCTGCTGAGGGACAGAGTTCAAGTGGCAGGGGTCAACTCTAAGGTACTTAGGCTCTACTCTGGGCCCTGGGAAGAGATCTGGGGACAGAGACTAGGTGCTACCTTAGAACCCCAAAGGGAAGCTATGTGATGGGGAGCACTGTGTAGTCCACAGGAGGGTAATGCTTTCATCCCTGGAAGAGGGCTACATCCTGAGTTTAAAAGGAGAGATGAGACATGATGGCCGACAAGAACCATGGTCACTTACTGTATAAATGTATACCAGGCATTCTGCTAACTATTTCATACAAATAAATCCATATCATGTTTACAATTGCCTGGAGAAGGCAAGGTGGCTAACCACTTTCTCAAATGGAGGACCCCAGCTGGGCATGACTGTTAGGATCCTGCCCTCACTCCTCCGGGTCTGACGTCTTACGTCATCAACGGGCACAGACGACTATGTACCTGCTGTGTGGTCACGCAATCCCTGCCTTAAAAAGCTGGACGCGGACACACACACCCCCACACCCCACACCCCCCCGTTTGCTCTCTGCTCTCTGCTCTGCTCCCCGCCCCCCCTTCCCTCCCCCACCAGGCCTGGCTCCGCACCCCCAGCCCGCCTTTCCCACCTAATAAAGCTCTAAAAACCAACATTGGGTTCTGCCACGGCCCGTGACTTTTCTGCTGGTAACCAGCGCCACCAAACAGCATTTTTTTTTTTTACTATCAATGATGGCTCATGCCTGTAATCCCAGCTTGCAAGAAGACTGCTGTAAGTTTGAGGCCAGCCCAATGCTAGCAACTGCTCTTTGAGTGTCACCACATGGGGTAGACAGGCACCACGGCCAAGAGATGCAGGGGTTCCCCAGGGCATAGCTAAATCAGACCTTAGCAGAGGCCCCACTGTTGTTTAAGGCGGGTCTACCGAGCGCCTCAGCCAGATAAAAGCCACACAGCCCACGAGCGGAACACCCTCACCCCCATTTGGTGTCCTCTTTGGTCTCTCCTACAGAGTCTTCTGTAGACAGCTTGTTCTCCACCCCAAATCGTCTCCTCTTTCCCCTTCGAAGTCAGGCAACAGGGAGGCTCTCAGCTCTTGGGATACCTTACTCACCTGCCAGCCCAGCTTCTTGCTTTAAAATGGAAGACCTACCCCCCCCCCCAATAGGTTGACCAAGATTATACCAGTCTCTGTCGGTAGGACTCGACAGTGTCCATCAAGCCCCTCATCTTAGGGACTGTGCTTTATCCTAGACAACTCACACCATCCAAAACCCATGAATTCCCCTCCATGGAGTCTGCTATTTTCCTTCTCGTAGACCCTGTCTATCTGGAGGGCTCCAGGAACCCGCCCTGACTGCTCTCACTCACCTACCCCTTCACCACCCACCCATCCATCCATCCAGGACATCCAGCCCAGTGCCTGCTGTTGGCTGAGTGTCAAGCATGCCTCTTGTGCCAGAGTACTGTATGTTTTAATACCGTAAAGGAGCCTCGTATTCTTGATCCCAGAGTAGCTCCGGAAACTTCTTAAACTGCCTACTCTCTGATCTGTAGTACCCGTCTAAACCAGCTGCACTAGAAAATACGCCTAGAACAATGAATGAGTGGCTGAGCAGCTTGCAATCCCTCACTCTGAGTCTATGCTCCAGGGGGTTTGCTGGGCAGTGTGTGTAACTCTTGCTCTCTAATTTGTAGAGCCAAGACTCGAGGTTCCTCCGACATCGGAAACAAACAAACAAACAAACAAACAAGCTATTGGGATCCTTGGGATCCCTAGGATCCCTTGATCTGACTGCGTTTTAGGGAAGCATCTCTCAGAATCTTGGCTGTTTGTATCTGTCAGGGTTTGAAGACTAACTGGAAAACTTAGTGCACAAGTCTACCCCTCGGTTTGGTGTAATTCTATAGGATGCTTTCGCTTTCTAATTGACTCTTTAAGGGGCAAGAGCACAACCCTCCAATTACTGGGCTATGAACAAGATCTACAGAGTGGTACAAGCCTGTAATTCCAGCATTTTAGAGGCTGAGGCAGGAAGATAATAACCTCAAGTTCAAGGCCAGCCTGGGATTCACAGTGAGTTCCAGGTTAAACTGGGCTACAGAGTGAAACCCTATCTCAAAAATAAAACAAACAAATGAATAAAACAAGACATCCAAACATCCGATTAGTGGTCTCCATCTAGCAGTGACATGGTCTAGCTCCTTCATCGTGAAGATCATATGAAAACCTATGAGATCATGGTAAAAAGAGCCATGGCCAGAGGCCCAGGTTTGGATTTCATATATATCCTCATTTCTCTAGACCTTCTAGCTCAGCCAGAAAATAGGATCACTAATTCCTGTTTAGCAGACCTCTATGTGAATTAAAGTAAACGGTTCAACAGCAAATAGAATATTCTGCAGGGCCTGTTACAGGGAGCAGAGAAGGAACTCATAACTTCATTCTCTTCCCCTGGAATCCTCTTTCTCCCTACTGGTCCACGGCCCACTTTCAGTTTCCACTGTAGGGCAGGGTCTTAGGTCATTCCCAAGCCCTTCTCTCCATTGGTGAAGGACAAATGCCGTGGCAGGGCTGTCTGAAGCTCTGTCACAGGACTGTCTGCTGTGACGACGTGTGTGTGGGTGCAACAGGACTGCCTGAAGCTCTGCTGGTGTGGCCACCGCAGCACACATAATCTGGACCTCTCTCCGAAGCACACTGCCTCAGGTTAAGTCTGAGGGGGCTGTTCTCACCAGGTTGCTTCTAAAAGAAAAACCGAATCTGGCAAATGGTAAGTAATTGACCCATTAGGAGGATGCTTAAGAGTGAGTGCCCTAGACAGGAGACAACGGCAGGCAGCTGTGGAAAGTTACTGCTTCAGTTCTAAGGGCCTGGGACCAGACACAAGCCGGGAAGGAAAGGAAAGGAAGGGGAAAGCAAAAGCAATTTTTAAAAAGGCAGAAATAAATAAATAAATGAAAGTACACACATAAACACCACACACATGCACACAAACACACGCACATACACCACACTACACACATGCACAACCACCATACACACATACACACACATTACATATACCACACCATACACACACACACACATACACACACCATACCACACACACACACATTCACATATACCACACCACACACACACATACACACACACCACACCACATACATACACACATTCACATATAACCCCCACCCCCCCCACACACACACCATGTTTATTAACTAGAATATACACATAATTTAAGTATTGGTTTTCTTTCTCCCATGTGCCTTGATCCCATTCCCTTTTTAAAATGTGTGTGAATATGTTGCCTGCATTAATGTTGGTACACTGCATGCATGCCTGATGCCTATGGAGGCCAGAAGAAGGCATAGGATTCCCTGGAACTGAAGTTAAAGGCGGCTATGAGCCACCATGTGGGTGCTGGGAATTGAACCTGGGTCCTGTGGAAGAGCAGCCTGAGCCATCTATCCAGCCTGCTTTGATTTTTTTTTTAATGAAATAAAAAGAATTTCTTTGTATGTGGGATGGGAAACAAATGTATAGTCTTCTAGCATATCTGGATAGGCCCAAACCCTATCCAAGTCTGCTCTACCTGCCCATGGTGTAGGTCATTCACAAAGACCTCCTGTTCTTCAACACCAAAGGAACAGAAATAGCAAGAAATAATAATTGCTTACACTGATGAACAGCTAAGCACTCACAAATCACTTTCAAATCCATTTTAATTTTGAGCCATGAAATCTCAGCCCCAGGCAGCTGAATCTCAGAGACGCGCAATGAATTCCCTGAGTTCTCACTGCTGGTCAGAGACCATAAGCCAGAGCCCACATCTGACCCCTCCCAATAGTTTGAATCTGAAATGTCCCCAGTGGCCCACGTGTTCCAAGTGTGCTCGCTAGTTTGTAGGACTATCGAGGAAGTGGTGTCGCCTTTAGGAGATGGGACCTATTGGAAGAGAGGTGGGTTACTGAGCGAGGACACTGGGATTCTAGGGTCCCTTCTGCTACTGTATTTGCATCCTATCGCTCAGAACACGAGCAGCTCCCTCCGATATGTGCTCCTGCTAGGACAGACTGCCTTGACATAAGCCCGAAAGCAACAGAGCCAAACAATCAAGGACTGAACCCTCCCAAATCCCTATGTTTTATAGTCATAGGCATCTTGTTATAGCAATGAAAAAAATCAACACTACTGCTACACACTCTCTTCCTGTCAGATCACACCGGAAAGTAAAAGAGCTAGGTAAACGGTTAGGACAACAGCCTTTCAGTCTGAGGCAATGCCTACGATCCAATTATAAACCTCTGGAATGCGAAGAAGGCCAAGTGCCTGGGTGGATAGAGAAGTAGCCTGGAAAGTGTGAAAGGTGAGTCTGTAGGAAACTGAGGCAGCTAAAATAAAAAGAAGAATGACGAAGCTGAGACTTCAGCTCAGTAGTACAACACGTGGCTAGTATGCACGATGCCCTGGCTTCAGTCTCCAATACTGAACACCAAAACAAACAAAGCAAAGAATGAAGAAAATAGTCATCGACCTCTGAGCGAGAACTCAAATGCTGCCGGGCGGTGGTGGCGCACGTCTTTAATCCCAGCACTCGGGAGGCAGAGCCAGGCGGATCTCTGTGAGTTCGAGGCCAGCCTGGTCTACGGAGCGAGATTCAGGACAGGCACCGAAACTACACAGAGAAACCCTGTCTCGAAAAACCAAAAAAAAAAAAAGAGAACTCAGTGGCGTAGTGAAGAGCTGACAGGAGAGAGGTCTGCCGTGGCAGAACTCGAGAGAAGGCTGGAACAACTTCCTGGTGGGCTGCTGACAAGAGAGAGCCACAGAAATGAGCTTCTAGGAAAGGTAGGCAAACCAACACCCCAAAGCTCCTGCCTGGCCCAGAACTGCAAGCTGCCCCTCCAAAGAGAAGGAGGTGGGGCTCGAGAGATGGCTCACTCAGAGAGTACTTGCTACTCTTGCAGGGGATGCCCTTCACTTCCTGGTGCCCATGTCAGAGAGCTGGCTTCAGCTCCCTGGGATCCAACATCCTCTTCTGGCATCTCCCAACATCCGCACTTACACGTGCACATACTCACACATAGTTTGTGTGTGTGTGTGTGTGTGTGTGTGAGAGTAAATAAATAAAACCTTTACATCAATCAATCAATCAACTTTACAAAAAAATGAAAGAAGTGCTGCTTAATGCATTTATTCAAACTCTACTCTGTGCCAGACAGAAGCACATAGACAGAGCCTCTACCTGGCACAATCCTGGTGGCCCAACTCATCACTGTTTCTCTGCATCTCTTGCCCCTAACTGGCCCCTCTTCTCAGAGCAACAGAATCCTTGTTCCAACTTCTCAATAGTTCCCAACGGACCTATCCCCCAATTACATACCAAATACCTAATACTTAGTTTTCGTCCTATCTTGTGTTCATGTGTTTTGCATATGTGTGTGTATGGTATATATTGTATATGGCGTATGTGGAGTTCATGTGTGGTAAATATGTGATGTATGTGAGGTGTTCATAATGTGTGTGTGTTGGAGAAGTCTTGCTTATGTAGCCCAGACTGGCTTTGAATTCAGGCAATCTTTCTGCCTCAGCCAACAGTGTTAGGGTTATAGGTATGTGCCAACACACCTGGCTCATTTGTATGTTTATAAGGATTTTTCAATTTAGATTTTAATTTTTTACATCTATCTATCTATCTATCTATCTATCTATCTATCTATCTATCTATCTATGTATTACACATGTGTGCAAACACCTGCCACAGTGCACGTGTGAACAGAAGACAATTTTTTCAGGAGTTGATTCTCTCCTTCCTCCATGTGAGTGGGTTCTAGGGAGGAAACTCAGGTTATCAGGCTTAATAAGTAATAAGTGGTAATAAGTGCCTTTCCCTGCTGAGCCATCACACTGGCCCATCTCCTTCATAATTCACTGGGTATCCTCAAAAGACAAGAACGTAATTTTTTCCTCCATGTTTTTGCATTCAATGCACAAGGGATGATCAGTATTACAAGTTCACAAAGATTCCAGAAGCCACCCAACCATTCAGATTCACTGTACAGGCACCTCTCCCTGCTGTACACCTGTAAGATATGCACCGTTTTCTGATGGGAAAACTAGTGGCTCACAAGGAAAGGTTAGGGTAGGGTGCAATTGCACTTGGTATCTTCTGATTGGCACATCAACCCTGGGCCCAGTAAGGTGCCCAGGAAGTACCACTGGTAAATCTAGACCAACTTTAGTTACAAAAATTGAATCTGAGCTCTCAAGACCTCAAGGACATTTGTGTGTATGTATGTATGCATACAGTGGGAAGGAGAACAGAAAAAAGGGAAGGAAACAAGAAGGCAAAGAAATGGAAAAATAAAGGCATCTGCCTGAAAAATGGTGCTGGAAACAGAGGGAAGCTTCGTCCTTCTCATTCTACATTAGGGAAGACATCCCACCACCTGTTTCCCATTACAGCCTTCAATTCCCTTCTCTTTCAGGGGACCTGAAGCACAGAGCTGGCTTGCTGATTGATTTAAGTTTAATTCATTTGTGTAATATCCCTGTTCAGAGCAATGTCTAATTAACACTTTTGTTGGGGGGAATAAAACCTCCCATATTCATTAATGAATGGGGGAAGGGAGGAGAAGCTTTCCCAGGCAGCAACCTAGAGTCTACAGGGCTGTTTGCTGGCTCTATCTTAGAGATGTCTTAATGAGACATGTCTTCATAATGGGATTATTGCTCCCTTTGGACTGGAAGAAGCAAATGGGGCTGAGATCAGCTATGGGAATGGATAGTACATGAGTCAGCACTCACACTTACGGCTGGGGACCTTGATTATGGAAGCCAAACCCAGGGAAGGGTACTCTCTGAGCTGCAGAATACAATTCCAAGGATAAAGCCACTTCTTCCTGGATTCCTCAGCCTCCCCAGGCTTCTCAGAGAGAAATAATATCATAGATTTGTTTATGACTTGACCATTTGGAACAGGACTCTCTATAAATGTTAGTTCAGGAGTCCAGGGAAGCAAAGAACACCAACGCTATCTAACAGGCAAAGACTCAGAGAAATCGGGGAACTCACCCAAAGTCACAGAGATAAGATAAGCAATGGCTAAGTGTGGCGCCCACATCTTCTGACTCAGAAACCTGGGCTTCTCGGGGAGCAGGCTTGATTGGCAGCTCATTAGACATGTGCTGTTGCTCTCCAGAGGCATTCCTAAAGCCCTGCTGGGGATGAATGCAAAGAAGGCATTAAGGTGTGAACTTCAGCTCCTAGTGATAAAGAACTCATCTAAAATCACCATAAAATCATCTATGTAAGCGTCTAGGGCTAGAGAGACGGCCCAGTGGTTAAGAGTATAGATTACTCTTACAGAGGACCCGAGTTCAGTTTCCAGGACCCGTGTCAGGCAACTCCCAACCACCTATAACTCTCTAACTCCAGCTGCAGGAAATCTGATGCCTTCTTTTGACTCTTGCAGGCATCTGCACTCACATGCACGTATCTACACATAGACACACACGAGTCCACATAACTTTTTTAAAATACGTATTAACATATTGTAAAATTATAATTACAAATTCTATTAGTTTTTAAATCATAGTAAGAGTTTAAAGTGAAGGTGGAGAGTGGTCCATAGCACTCAAAGGACTGTCAAAGGGGCCTATGACCCCACTATAAGATTCAGCAATGTGGGGTTTATCTTTAACCATGCTTTCTACTCTGGGTTCTAATCTCAGTGTTCATCTGAGTGACCTCTGGTGACCTGTTTACCCTGCTCAGGCTTCTATTTTATGCCTGAAAAAGAAGAATCATAAACCATGCTTTGCCCAACACACAAGGATTTGTTGAGGTCCAATATGCATAAACATGTTGTAAGAAACAGTGGCCAAAAGACGATACAGAACAGGGCCTGTTTTCACAGCTCATCAGTCTGCGTTTGAAAATTTTTGTACCTGTGTGCATTAACTCCTGAAAATATAAATTAAAGTCTCACAAGAATACTTCAACCCTCAGGTTACACATTTTACACATATAATCTCCCTCAATGCTCTGGGCAGTTCTGCGCGGTAGAGATAATTTTCCCAACTGCATACGAGGAACTGAGACTGAGCACACTCAGATAAGCCAGCCAGTGTCAGCTATGTGACTAAATATTCGATGGTCTAGGATTAAAATTCTTATCTTTCTGATTTCAGAGCCGCAATCTCACACTTCCCTACATTAATTATAGATGCCTAGTCTATCTTAAAAGCTCAATGGTAAGAGATGAAAATGGTATATGTATATGAAGAATAAATTTCACTATATTGCTACCGGTGTGTTTGGTGTGTGGGGGCGTGTGGGGGGGCTGAAACTTTCCCCATCATTATCTAAACATAGGACTCCCGTAACTATTTGCCTTACAACCAATTCAACTGTCCACTGGCTGCCCAAATTGTTTAAAATTTATATATACACATACTTAAAAAAGCATTTATGTATATACACACTTGGGGAGGATGGTGGCAGCTTTTTTTTTCTTCTTCTTACAGAAAGAGGGAGGGAGAATTAGAATGGCTATTAAAAAAGTTGTCCTGTGAGGCTCAGTGCTTAAGAGCACTGACTGCTCTTCCAGAGGCCCTGAGTTCAATTCCCAGCAACCACATGGTGGCTCACAACCATCTGCAGTGGAATCTGATGCCCTCTTCTGGTGTATGTGAATACAAGTCACTCACATACATAAAATAAATAGATAAATATTTAAAAAGAAAAAGAAAATGTTGTCTCGTGGCAATATGGAGACAAATCCAGGCAACTTGCCTCACACAGTCTTGAACATATAGTAGGTCCTTCCTTTAATTCTGCTGCCTACTGCCCTATACAGCCAATCCATGTCAAAGCCTCTGGCTTGGACTACAGCCCAAGGCAGGCAAAGGTGGGTGGGATATATCTTCACATGCCCACACTGAGTCAGACACAGTTATGTGCTTAGTAAAGGCTTGTGCCAATAACACCAAGATAAAGATCATTCGTTTTTAACTTAAATGGAAGCAAAGCCTCTGGGCAGGGTAAGTTTACAGTGCCATACAGTAAAACACACACTAATGCTTGGAGAAGGTCAGGGTCAGCAGCTGGCCTCTCTGTCATGTGTTTACCTACTGGAAGACAGAGATAATAGCTACTCATAGGATTGTAGTGAAAATTAAACATAGAACTATGAACGCCTTACTAAAGGGAAAATCATTATGTATCAATTACTTTAAAAAAAAAAAGAATAGACACTAACGATACATATTACTGTTACAGTACTTGCCTACCACGCACAAGCCCTTGGGTTTGATATCCAGCCAAAAATAAAAAAGGAGAAAAATAAATTTAAAAAATAGTAAGTGGGCAAACCCCTAAGATACTGTAGTCCCCAAACTTACAACAGGAAAATGCCTCCTGGGTTTTGTATCCCCAGCCTCGGAAACTACTTCACTCAGCATGGTCACTGCGCCTTCCATAAAGCCTGGCACATCAGCGAATGGGAGGAATAAACTAGATAGAGTCCTAAAGCTTGCTGCACCCAGCTCTGGGGGCAACTAAAGAGGAAAGGAATAGTCCAAGTTCTTCCTAAATTCCACTGAATTGGCATCACATTCCGGAAGGAGCACTTCACACTACCACCACCATCGCCGCCCGCCACCACTCCAGCATTTGGTAGGCGGAAATAACAGACTAGTTAGAACAATTACTATGCCGTTTCACTCTGAGGATTCAGGGGACCTTGAGCAGGCGGACGAGGCCAACCAAGTCACGGCTTGGGGCTAGGGTAAGTTTTATAGGCTGGTTTTATAGGAGGTGAAGGTCAAGGATCAGCGGTGGAGAAAGACAGAGCAGACAGAACAGTCCATCTGGAACGTTTCAAGCCTGGTGGCAGAAGTGAGTGGGCCCCACCTTGGGGACTACGGAGTAGATAGGTGGGATGGGAGTAACAGAAATAGCATAAGCCCTCCTGATAGTGCACGGGGGAGATCGGAGTACTGGTCTTTGCTGAAGTTTCTAGACTGCTCCCTGGGGCTTCCCCAGCCCTGTCCCAAAGACTGAGATCCTATTTATTAACTTACCCTGAAGGTGACGCCTCCTCTAGACATTCTAATGAGACCTGATTTCTGCTGCTCAGAGCTTCCTAGTCATGCTACCCATGTGCTAATTCAGCATTTCCTGCCTTGCTCTGAGAGGACCTACTGTGCACCAACCTGCCAGCTGGTCCCGCTATCCGAGAGCTTTATACTTTCTGAGAAACAAACAAGCCCACCACCAGCCAGTCTGACTCTAAACCCACTGTTCTGTCACAGCCTACCTGTGACTTTGGATACGTGGCTTAACTTCTCTGTGTGTTGGGTACTTTTGTGTAAAATAATGGGGCTAACTTAAAAAAAATCTCCTAAAATCACTATGAAGGTCGGTGTATTAACATCACTTAGGAAGGTGCCACCAACACATGGTTAGTGCATGAGGAAAACAACACGCAGGAATTTACTCAAGACCCAGCCGATGATTATAATCAAGTTCATCTGACTTGAAAACTCATGTTCTGCCCAGTTTTGGTCTCAGCTCTTCCCATCTCTCAAGGCGTGCTGTCTTCCATCTCTCACGAACTTGAACCGGCTTGTAAACCCTTCACGGAACAGCACCTCCAAACCACCTTCCCGTACTCCGCGGGACCTCGATGGGTCAGCCAGAGAGCTCAGAACAGGGAGCAGACACAGAGAAGAGGATCAACCACAGAGGTGCTGGAGAAGAAAGCCCTGGTGGCAGCCATTTCCTCTTCCCTCACATGAATGTTAAGGGCCCCAAGCTCCAAGCAAATCAGCGCACCCTTCTGTCACAGCAGCCAGGTTAAGCGCGAGTCTGCTTCCAGAGAGTCCTGGTGAGTGCCTTGTGCACCCTACCGTCATGGTTAACCACAGACCCTGCCTAGCTCTGCCTTCTTCCCTTTCTTCTGCAGTCCTGGTCCACGGCCCCCTTTTCAGCCCCACCTAACTCTCCTTCATTGGTGGTGTTCCCTTTCTTCCCGTTTCCTCCCTTCCTGCTCTTGTCCACACACCCGCCTTCCTCCATGCTTCCACCTCACTAAAGAGAGGTGTTTGTGCACAGTTCTGTCTTGATGAGACAACTTGGGAAACCCCAGGAGGGCAAGGCTAGCATTAGTGTAGCCTAAGTGCCACTTGCTAGCACTGAACAGGAAGCCCAGTGACAATTTTAAGTTCGGAGAGTCATGGTTAAGGAGAAGCCCCTCAAGGATGCTGTTTCCACACAGAGGCAGCGCCACAGGCTTTGTGTAGGGTCACCAGAGGTCAACCTGGTGACGGGTGCCTGCCAGCCACACCTAGGCTGCCACATCTGTTGTTAAGGAAGTCTAAAGGGAGGGCCTTGTTGGGGTGGCTTCTTCCTGTGAGGGCAAGAAATTCCACCTTCTGAATCTCTTAGCTTCATTTAGCTACACCACCTCCAGTTTGAATCCTGAAGCCAGTGGAGCTGAAGGGAGGGAGCTTGTCACAGGGAGAACACCTGACCTTTCTCCCAGCCTGCCTCCTTCTTCAGTCCTCCTCTGGAAACTTCCACTCCCATGCACGGTTTTCTTTTTTTTTCTTTTCTTTGTTTTTTCTTTTTTTTTTTTTTTTTGTTTGTTTGTTTGTTTTGAGACAGGGTTTCTCTGTGTAACAGCTCTGGCTGTCCTGAAACTCGCTTTGTAGACCGGGCTGGCCTCGAACTCACAGAGATCCACCTGTCGCTGCCTCCTGAGTGCTGGGATTGAAGGTGTGCGCCGCCACCGCCCAGCTCAGCTTTCATGTACGGTTTCCTACAGCTGGAGCTGAAGACCTTGCCACAGTTACCTGCAGGCTCCCACATTTCTCACAATGCAGGCTCTAGGCCTTGTCTCTATTCTCTCCTTCCTTTTACTCCAAGCTCCTTCTCCCTAGATGCTGTTAAAGGGAGGGGTATCTTTCCTAGCAGTGTACCTCAAGCATCTCTTTTCCATTTTCTGAAATTGCACTCCTTTCAAGAAGCCTTCCAATTGACCTGACCCCAAATATGGAAGAGATCTAAGGAATTATTTAATTCCATCTTTATCTGTACGTGAGTGCCAGAGCAGTTACATACTTTGCTCAGTCCATGCGGTGGTTTGAAAGAAAATGATCCCCATAGGCTCATGTCTGAATAATTGGTCCCCAACTGGTAGGACTGTTTGGGAAGGATTGAGAGGTGTGGCCTTGTTGGAGGAAGTGTGTCTCTGGGGTGGGCTTTGAGGTTTCAAAACACTCATGCCATTCCCAGCGTTCGCCCTCTGTCTCCTACTTGTGGATCCAGATGTGAGCTCTGGGCTGCTGCTCCAGCCACCTGTCTCTCTGCCCTCACTCCACTGTCACAGACTCTAACTCTCTGGAAGCCCAATTAAACTCCTGCTCTCATAAGCCACCGTGGTCATGGTGTTTTTTTTTTGTCACAGCCGTGTACAAGTAACTAAGACAGTCTGCAGGGAGCATCTATTGCCAATGGGAGAAGACAACGTAGTCTCCTGCTCTTCTGCTCTGCTCTCTCTACCCTGCCAAGCTGTCTGCTGCTCAAAGAAGGGACAACTGTTGGTCCTGTCTGGTGGACAAGACATTCTCATTATTCCACCTCCTGTCTTCTGCCCTACAGTGCCTTCCTGTGTATTCGATCTCTTTGCTGTATTTGATAGGAATGCTGTTGGTCTTAAACACAACGTTACTTCACTGTGAGCTCCTGGAAAGCACACTGTATTCATCTCTGTTTACTCGGCACCTAACCATACCTGGCGCTCTACGAAGGCCTGCAAAACTGACAGTAGAATGAAAACGTATTGTGGGCATCTAAAACAACAGATTTGCATTAACAGGACGGTAAAGGAGGTTCTTTCTGGAAACAAAATGGCAAAGTATGGCACAATCCACGGAGAACCAGCACTCTCCCACACTCTCCAGCATCCCAAAGGACAGCTGGGCTATAGAAAGAATTGCTGTGGACACAACTTACGCTTTTGCCCTTTCCATAATCAAAGGAAAATGGCATGACCTTCCAGGCCAGGGACTTTGCATCTGGGTGGAACACTTCATGGCTGCAGGCCAAACCAAAAAGAACTTTAGAAGTCACCTGGGAACCCTATCATTGAGTGAGCCCAACCGACTCTTCTCTGCCCCTCCCATTCTGGGTTCAAGATCTATCCTTACTTGACCCACACGGAACATATTTAGATCAGGGATCCTGGAAAGGCGCAGGCCGGAAGCCGGCTGGGCCCACATCACTTCAGCAGAAGCCCCATAGAAACCCTCACATGAGGCAAAGGAGTGTAATGAACTCGGTGGATGGGTGGGAGAGCAGAACCGGCCTGAACCTTGGCCCTCCCTTCCATCAAGTTACTGCACTGTCTCACCAAATCTAAGATTGTAGGAGCAGTTCACTTTTTCTCAGGGCCTTCGATTTTGGCGGAAAGGAAAGATCTAGGGCAGGTCCTGGCTTTTAGGAGGCGGCACATCTGCAGCAGGCAGGGATGCAGAGGTATGTTGAGGTCACTCCCCAGAGCAGCTCCAGGAGCCAAAGACAGTAGGTGGGGCTAGGAACGCATCTCAGTGGGCAGAGT
>CABHPP010138290.1:34751-52702 GCA_902168425.1 Peromyscus attwateri | reverse complement strand
CCATGCCTTTAGTCCCAGCACTCGGCAGCCAGAGCCAGGCAGATCTCTGTGAGTTCGAGGCCAGCCTGGGCTGCAGAGCGAGATCCAGGACAAAAGTACACAGAGAAACCTTGTCTTGAATAAACAACAACAAAAAAATACATTTGATAAGCGCTGTATATCTTCCTTTCCACAGCTCTAGCCACCACACATTGTACACTTCCATCTCTGTAACTGAGTCTTATGCATGGCATACCCATCATCCATCTTAAAATAATGAACATGTTCCTGTTTCTTTCATTTCAGATAGAAGTGTTTTAACACAGACACCAGCAAAGTAGATCTTAATGATACTGTTTCAAAATGTGTAATTATGGATACAATTTAGTGGCATCATTACACTGAAAGAAATTATTTAACAAAATAAAAGGAGCCATGAGGAGTATATTTTGTTGAGCTCCACTGGGCAGCAATAAAGGCACATAAATTAATAATTAATATGTTTTAGGAAGAAATGTTAAAAAGTGGTTCTTGGACTAGCAAATGGCCCAGTGGGTAAAGGTGCTTGAAGTGAGGATGGACAACCAGTGTTTGATCCCCAGGCATCAAATGTAAGAAAGGGAACTGATGCCTGCAAGTTGTTCTCTGACCTTCACAGGCATGTAATAGCATGTGGACATGCACACATGCACACACACACACACACACACACACACACACACACACACACGCAGACACTTGCACACACATGCAGATATATATACACAGACATACACACATATACAGACATACACACACATACATTCAGACACACACAAAGATCACACACACACACACACACATGCATGCACACATACTTAATAAATACTTTTTCAAAAAGTAAAAAGAAAAAAATGGCTTTGCAGTAAGGAGGTAAGATTTCATGCATGCTTCACAAAAATTACTCTCATTCATGATGGCTGACACATTAATGCCCTTGAAGAAAAGCAGATGTGTGAAATTAAAAAAAAAACAATTTGACTTCTTAAAAGAATTCATTAACTATATTTTAAATAAGAAACAAAAAAACATAAGGCAAGTCAAGGGGAAAATAAGTCAAATATAGAAAGAAACTGTACATTTGACAGTATAGCCTAGTTGAAAATTAGTACAAAATTTTGAGATAATTATATGTAAATGAAAAGAACATATATGCATGGTCTTTATTGTGATATCCTGTGATAGTTGCAACCAATAGAGTTGACATCACTAAATGCCCCCTCACATATTCACCTTGTGACAGCCAACAGTGAAGAAAGGGAATGATCAGAAAAAGGGAAAGGCTGAAAACAGTAATTCTTTAAGAACAATATTCAAATTATCACAAGTAAACATTACAGCATCCTTCCAAGGAGATATAAATTCCAGCTTACATATGCAAACAAGCTTCAGAAAGGCTAAGCATCTTGTAATAGAAGCAATAATAAGCAAATACGGTGGCCTAGAATTTGTTTTCAGATTTGCACTCCAGCCACTCTGCCACAGTAGGGCAATTAGTCTCTTTCTGAGTCAATTATTTTATTTCTTAACGGACATCATCAGGCAAAGAAACATATTCAAAATAATCACTGGATTTTAATCATCCAAGAAATTAGAGTAATATTTTCTATCCCCAGGAAAGTGAAAGATATCTAAAAATGGTTGTATTTGGGTTATATTAGATGTCAAGGAGTGTAACGAAGTATTCTATTTGCTCATTAAAACATATAGTTAAAACAAAAATATTTGAAATGAGTATAACCAATGCAATCTCTTCCACAAGTCTGGGGAACTATGACTGTTTATGGCTTTAACACTGGGTGATTCTGGATTGCAAGTGACATGACTAACACATCCTTTGGGTTCACTGCCTGTTAGTTTTATGTTGAGGCTCTTAACAGTTCTCCTTGAAAGGTAAGCATTTGGCTTATTAAATTATTTTCAGCCTCCCTTTTCTCAGTATAGTTGAGATGATATTGATTGACATCATCTGAAGTTTATATAAGTAGTTTTTACTATTTTCTGAAGTCCATGACCTTACTAGATTTATGAAACTGGCTAGAAGGCTATCAACTTGAGAGTAGGGGGTTATAGGAGGGGTTGTATGGAAGTTACCTGGGATGAGCTGGAGGGATAAAAAGTAGGAGAGAATGTAGTGTAATCTTATTTCAAACCTATTTTTAAAAACTTATTCTTAACCTTCTGTGCCATCTCCATTTCATTTTAGTCATTATTTATTATGATCACATTGGTTGTATAAGGTGAAAACATCATGATTCACAACATTTAATATCCAACACATTCCCTTTTACAATTTATTGACGATAAATATCATTTGTATTTTATTCTGAAGCTATGTCATTAATAAATGTATATGGTAGATTTTAATTTTTACAAGCCTGAGAGTTTTAAAAATCATTATCATAAATATAATTTAATAAGAAATACTTATCATTTTGAGTTGAGTTGTAGGTAAGTTAAGTTTACACTTTTACTATTGTGTTTTATTTTAATACTTCTTTACAATATCTGTGTAAATTATGAAGGTAAATATTAATATTTTATACTATAAAATGTGATTAAAAATCATACCACATTAATGCCACATTCCCTGGATAAGAGGAAGCAGCTGGTTGAAAAGTATACCATAAACAAACTAAGGAAAGAGATGATGTAATCACACATGATGACCCAATGGGTGAGAAGAAATGACTTTGTAGGTGGAGAGAAATTCTAAACAAAGAGGAAATGGACAATTAAGATTTATTTGTCTCGAGAGTAAATGTCACAAAGCACTCTAGGAGGAGATAAGGCTGATAATGTCTGTAGTTGACCATTTCAGGTACAGGAATTGGGGACTTTTAACCTTGGAATAAGGCAGGGTGGTACTTAGATACAAGGATCATAGGATTCTGTATGGGTAACTCAGCCAGTAACTACTTAAGGAACCTTAGTTCAGGAAGCTGATGCTCATAGGAGTGCAAGTCATTTTTTTACTGAGAGCAGGTTGCTCATGGGAGTGACTATGGCCATGAGATTAAAATCTAACAGTTATTCTGATACCCCACTGTATCAAAAGATAGTTTCAAACAAGTTATATTATGAATCAATTCAACTTTAAAATCCTATTATTTTTATTTTACTTGTTTTAAAATAGCATCTTACTCTGTAGCCCAGGCTAGCCTACAACTCACTATGTAGACTTAGCTGGCCTTGAAGTCATAGCAAACTTTCTTCTTCAGTCTCTCAAATGGATTGTAATCATGAGTCACTCTTCTTATTTTTTTAATGTCAGATTCCTTTATAATAATCTAACTTTTACCTCAAGTAAGTTCTTAATGTTCTAGAAACAAGCTCTTCAAGGCATAAAGCATGGGAAATAAGCACTGTTAAATAGATGTTCTGATGGGAACTTGAATTATTCCTGAACAATCTTCATACACTCAGTACCAATCACTCTTCTGCCCCTGCTGAGAACGATTATGTAATTCAGCTATATTTCAGATAATGCTAACTCTGAATGGCCTTAGTACGTGTCAGACTTCCTGGCACTGTGTATATTCAAATGTTTTAAATCATAAGCTTTTGCACTTAAAGAAAAATGGAAAATAACTATTATCTACTATATTAAATAAAGACTGGTGCTAAGAAATCATATATATTATACACATTTAATTGGAAGAAAGAGTGTATATTCTTCTGGAAAGTCAATAAGTAAGAACAAAAACTAAAAAATAAGAATAAAGCTTTCATGGGGTCATGGAATGCAAAAATGCAAAGCTATATGAGAATTCACAATAGTTCAACAAATTAATTAGAAGAACAGATAAGTTATCAATTGGAAAGTTCATCCTTTAGCTCAGAATATTTGAATGTGTGTGTGTGTGTGTGTGTGTGTGTGTGTGTGTGTGCATATACAAACACAGGTACACAAACTGCACATGGTCCTAAGAGATATATTATCTATAGTCAGCTTCAACATACAGTATATCTCTCATTTTCCCTCTTATTCCACTTATCTAAGTATTTCGTTTCAATTCTTTGTTCTGTAGTACATTTAAGCTATATGCATTTTCCTTTTAGAGAGGAGAGCTGATAAATTTTTAAGTTTTATTTTACTTTTAAATTTTTTTCAGACTATATTTTGATCATATTCTTTCTTCTCCCCTAACTCCTCCCAGACCCCCCTCATGTTCCAACCCACCAACTTCCTGTTCTCATTCTAAATAACAAAACACAGGCAAAGCAAACAAACAAACAAAAAAAAAAAAACAGGACAAACTACATTTTTAAAAAATGAGAAAAAATACTAAACAAAACAAATTGCGTACAGACAAAGGTAGGTCTGTTTTGTGTTGGCCAACTACTCCTGGTCTTTGGGTCTTTGGCCCTGCCCTAGGGTGTGGTTGATGTACATTGAAATATTACATTGGAGAAAATGGGTTTTCTCCTTCTCAGCAGAAATATATTTCAATTAGCTTCTTGGCTAGGAGTAGGATTTATATCCACCTCTCTTTCAGTTCTGGGATTCTGTTTGGCTTGAACTTGTTCAGATCATGTGCATGCTGTCTATCTCTGTGAGTTCATGTGTTCTCGAATCCTGTCACGTCTGGAAGACACTACTTCATTCAAGTCATCGACCATCTCTTGCTTTTCCATCTTTCCATCTCCTCTTCTGCACAGATTCTTGAGCCTTGAGGGTTGGGGTTTGATAAGACATCTGAGTACTGATACTGAGTACTCTAATATCTTTCACTATTGTCCACAGACCTAAACATAAAAGCTGAAACTGTTAGAAAACAACATAGACAAGACCATACATGATATAGATGTAAGAAAGGACTTCCTGAATAGAATTCTATTTGCTCAAGATTAAGGCCAATGAGTGACAAGGAGGATTTCATAAGACTAAAAAGCTCTGCACAGCTAAAGATACAATCAACAGGTTAAGAGATATCTCACAGAATGAAAGCAAACCTTTGCCAACTGTATATCTTAAAACAGATTAGTATCAAGAATATATTTTTTTAAAAAGTCAAAAAAAGAAGAGTGAAATAAATCAAATGACCCATTTGAAAAATAGGTCTTGGACACAAACAGTTCCCAAAAGAAGAAAAAGATATCACTAAGAAATATCTGAAATTTAGTTCATTGTCCCTAGCAGCTAGTGAAATGCAAATCAAAATAACTTTGAGGTTTTATCTTACTCCAGCAAGAATTTCAAAGATCTACAAAACAATGACATAAAATACTAGAGAACCCTCACTTACTCTTGGTGGGATTGCAAACTGAAGTGGCCACTGTGAAATTCAATGAGGAGAACTCTCAAAAGTCCAAAATGAACACTAAAATATGCCCGGCTGTGTTTCTCCTTGCATACACAATAAAGGAGTCAACACAGTACTTGCTTGGTCATGTTCATGACTGCTCTATCAACAACAGATAGGAAACGGAAACAATATAAATGTCCTTCAGTGGACTAATGGATAAGGAAAGTGTGATACTCATATACTATGAAATACTATTCTGCAGTACAGTAAAATGAAATCATGAAATTTTCAGGTAAATGGATTAAATTAGAAAAGATTATATAGAGTAGGGTACCCAAGAACCAGAAAGACAAACAACACATGTTCTGTCTCATTAGAGGCCTCTAGATACAAATCTTCAGATGTATCTGCAGTAACTAAAGACAGCAGTAAAGTAAAACTGGAATATTGCCAGAACAGAGGGTTGGGAAGCAATATACAGAGGGGATTAGCAGTGTACAGGTGATTTAATCAGAAGAATAAAGAGGACCCTTAGGGAGGGGGAGGGAGGTAAATACATAAGAAGGAAGTAGGAGAACAAAGGGAATAGTAGAGTACAAGTGATCCCATAGAGGAAATGGCAAAAGGGGGGCTCTTCAGAGATGAGGGAGATAAACACAGAAGAAAGGAGAAAGGTAAAGTAACAAAGATATCTGCAAATGCCACAACTATTAACTATGTACTTACAGAACTCTAATACATATAATTCAGTGTATGTATAGTTTCGATGGATGTTTCTCATCTAGGCTATCAATGCCAAAGATCACGTAACAAAAACCCAGTACCAGACATAAGGAGCTTTCTTCTGCGTTGTTCTTCAGGGCTTTCAAAGAGGCTCCAAAAACATATAGCCTATGGCTATTGATCTTGGTTTCCCCCTGCCCTGAGGTGGAAGGTAAGTCCCTATTGAAAAAAATCATACACTTCAGAAATAGGAATCAGAAGAACCCTGATCTGAAACTGACCTGAATGTCCCCTCATTGAAGACTAGTTTTAACAATACCAGTAGGCACCATGCAAGCTTCCAAAGGAGAAAAGCAACCAACACTCCTACTCAGCCTTGTTGCCTATGGTCTACAAAAATGACTCACATGGCACAATCACCCTAGGGCACACCAGTAGCATGCATGCCTTGGCCATAACAAACAGGTCTTTAATTGGAGTTCAGACTTGCTCAACAAAGGGGAACAACCGTACTGGAAACCTAGCTAACTCCTCAGTGCTACAGAAGTCATGGATATTAGAGGACAACCTAAAACCAATACTTTACTAAACCAGTATAACTAACAGCAATCTAAACATTTGTCACCATACCAACAGATAAGTATAGTCTTACCCCTTCTTCAATGAAACATCTCTTAAACAGAAGGAGGCCACTACAGCACACCACTGTCAAACAAAATTCAGAGTTGTGGATACCCGAACTAATGGATACATCAATAGATACTCTCAGCTGGGGTTCAGTGAAAACTGCAGAACAGGGGAAAGACAGATTGTAAGAGCAGAAGATCAGGACTTCTGTCCTGAGGTTATGTCCCTAGTGTTGTAAGAAATTACACCCATAAAGTCTTAGCAGCGTGAATCCCCATGCATGAGCTGAACAAAGATGATACCAACAGACGTGCCAGAGTGGATGGAGTAAATCACAGAAGACCTCAACTCTACACAAATAACCACAGGAAACTAAGGAAGGACGAGAGCTGGGGAAATAGTCTTTCCCAGGGAAGGGCACACTAACTTGCTGTCCAATCCCAGATGGTCAACCCTGCAGAAATATATACAAGTAACTGTATATATTACACAGACTAGATATGTTATATTCATGAATGAATACATACACACATATATACATACTCAATAAAAGTGAGCAAAAAGCTTTTTATGAGAGAGTTTGGAGGGAGTAAAAGAAATGCATAAATGTTATAATTATATCATAACTTAAATTTTTTTAATTCACTAGGAGTTGTAGATCTCTTTAAATTGTTTATTTCACCTTGATTTAACTTGGGTAGATTGTATATATCAATAAACTCATCCATTTCTTATAGGTGTTCCAGTTTGATGGAATACAGGTTTTTTTTTAATTTATTTTCTTATGATTGTCTCCATTTCCTCAGTGTTTGTTATGATGTCTCACTTTTCATCTCTACTTTTATTAATTTTGATCTTCTTCCTCTATCTTTTGTTTAACAAAAGGTTTCTCATTCTTGATTTTTCCCAAAGAAACAATTCTTTTTTCACTGACTCTGTATTTTTTTAATTTTATTTTTAATTATATGCATTTTTATGTGTAGCTGTGTATATATGTGCACATGAGTGCAGGTACCCATGAAAGCAAAATGAAGTTATTTAGTTCCCTGGAGCTGGTGGTATAGGTGGTTGTTAGCCACCCAAAGTGTGTGTTAGAAAGCAAATCAGGGTCTTCTGCAAGAGCACTATGTGTTCTCAATGATTGAGAAATCTCTCCAGCCCCAAGACATTTTAATATAGGCTTAGATATGAGGATTAAGAGCAAGAGTAGCATGCAAAATAAAGTAAGATACACCTGAAACTTTGTGTATAAGCTGCTTAAAGAACAGTCACAGAAATTAGGACATACCTCATGTGGATACAAGCAACTCAAGAAAGTGCCATTGCTATACATATTTTGTAATTTAAAAGTTTACATTTCGCCGGGCATTGGTGGTGCACGCCTTTAATCCCAGCACTCGGAAGGCAGAGGCAGGCGGATCTCTGTGAGTTCGAGGCCAGCCTGGGCTACCAAGTGAGCTCCAGGAAAGGCGCAAAGCTACACAGAGAAACCCTGTCTCGAAAAAACCAAAAAAAAAAAAAAAGTTTACATTTCACTTCTTATTTCTCAGATGATCTTTTTCTATAAAATTTCTTTATTAATATTTTTCACTTTCACTTTTAAATATCTTTTCCATTTCATTTTTAAATATATTGCTCCCATAATACATTTTATATGGGGAATAGTTCATTAAATCAGTGGTTCTCAACCTATAGGTTACGACCCCTTGTGTGTGTGTGTGTGGGGTGGGGTGTCAAACTACCCTTTCAAGATGTTCAGAAAATGTAGATATTTACATTACAATTCGTAACGGTAGTAAAGTTACAGTTACAAAGTAGCAATGAAAATAATTTTATGGTTGGGTCATCACAGCATGAAGAACTGTATAAAGGGTCACACATTAGAAGGCTGAGAACTATTTGTTTAAATGATTAAACTATAAATTTCACTACTGCCATGCTCTAGTTTTTTTTCCTTGCTTTAAGATTTATTTATTTATGTATCTATTTATTTATTTATTTAACAGCCCAACCAAAATTTCCCCTCTCCTCTCCTCCCATTCCCTCTCACCTACCCCCAACCACCCCACCCCCACCTGCATCCCACTAACTAATCCACTCCTCCTCTGTTTCTGTTCAAAAAAGTGCAGGTCTCCCATGGGTATCAACAAAGCATGGCATATCAAATATCAATTTGTGGTAAGATAAAAATTGAGCACCTCCACTTGTATTAAAGCAGGGCAAAGCAATTCACTATAAGGAATAAGTTTCCAAGAGCCTTAAGGATAGCCTCTGCTCCCACTCTTAGGAGCCCCCTGACTAGACTAAGCTACACAACTGTCACATACATGTAGAGAGCCTAGGTCAGTCACATGCAGGTTCCCTGGCTGCAGGTTCAGACTCTGTGAGTTCCTATGAGCCAGGTCAGTTGTTTCGTGGGTTTTCTTGTGGTGTCCTTGGCCTCCCTGGCTTCTCCAATTCTTCCTCCCTCTCTTCAGCTGGATTCCCTGAGCTCAGCCAAATGTTTGGCTCTGGGTCTCTGCATCTGTTTCCATCACTTACTGGATAAAGGCCTCCTGATGACAATTGGGATAGTCACCAATCTGATCACAGGAGATGGCCAGTTCAGACTATATATCCATTATTGTTGGAAGTCTTAGCTTGGGTCATCTTTGTAGAATTTTGGGAGTTTCCCTTGCATCAGGTTTCTACCGTCCCTGAAATGCTTCCTCTTCCAGTCATCTCTTTGAGTACTCTCCCCCTCCATCCATTCCTTAGCCTGAACCCTCAAGTTCCCATCCCCACCTGCCCCCAGTCCACCAAGAAGATCTCTTCTATTTCCCCTTCCCAGGGACATCCATGCATTCCCCCTTGGGACCTCCTTGTTACATAGCATCTCTGGGTTTGGGCATTATAGTGTGATTATCCTTGTAGCTAATAACCACTTATGAGTGAGTACCATGTTTATATTTTGGGTCTGGGTTACTTCATTTAGGATGATTTTTTCTAGATACATCCATTTGTTTTCAATTTTCCTGATGTCTATGTTCTTAACATATGAGTAATAATCCATTGTGTAAATGTGTCACATTTTCTTCATACATTCTTTGGTTGAGGGGCATCTAGATTGTTTCCAGGTTCTGACTATTATGAATAAAGCTAAAAGCAATCTACAGATTCAATGCAATCCCCATCAAAATTCTTTACAGACCTTGAAGGAATAATACTCAATTTCATATGGAAGAACAAAGAACCCAGGATAGATAAAACAATCCTGTACAATAAAAGAATTTCCAGAGGTAACACTTCCCCTGATTTCAAGCTCTACTACAGAACTATAGTAATAAAAACAGAATGGTATTGGCATGAAAACAGAGAGGTGGATCAAAGAAATCAAATCAAAAGCCAGACATAAATCCACACAACTATGGACACTTGATTTTTGACAATGAAGTCATAATTATACAATGGAAAAAACGATGCTGGCATAACTGGATGTCAACATGTAGAAGAATGAAAATAGATCCATATTTGTCATGCTGTACACACTCACGTCCAAGTGGATCCAAAACCTAAACATAAGTCCAGTTACACTGAACCTGATAGAAAAGAAAGTGGGAAGTAGCCTTGAATGCATTGGAAAGGAGACAACTTCCTGAATAGAACACCAGTAGCACAGACACTAAGATTGACAGTTAATAAATGGGACCTCCTGAAACTGTAAAACTTCTGTAAGGCAAAGAACACTGTCAATAGCACAAAATGGCAGCCTACAGAATGGGGAAAGATCATCACCAATTCCACCTCCAACAGAGGACTGATCTCCAAAATATATATATTAAAAAAAACCTCAAGAAACTAGACATCAAAAAAACCACAAATAATCCAATTTAAAAAATGGAGTACAGACCTAAACAGAGAACTCTCAACAGTAGAATTTCAAATGGCAGGGAAACACTTGAAGAAATGTTCAGCATCTTTCCACCATCAGGGAAATGCAAATCAAAATGACTCTGAGATACCATCTTACACCTGTCAGAATGACTAAGATCAGAAACACAAAGGACAGCTTATGCTGGAGAGGATGTGGAGCAAGGAGAACACTCCTCCCTGGCTAGTGGGAGTACAAACTTGTACAGCTACTTTGAAAATCAATATGGTGGTTTCTCAGAAAATTGGGAATCAATCTACCTCAAGACCCAGCTATACCACTCTGGAACATATACCCAAAGGATGCTCAATCATACCACAAGGACATTTGTGCAGTCATGTTCATAAGATTCTTATTTCTATTTGAGTATTCTAATTGGCTAATGAAACAGGATCATTTACTTTCTACTTTCTTTTTATAATAGATTTGATTAAGTGAAGAATTATTGTGTCTATGTATAAGATTCTTCAATGTTCTTTTTCTGTTGAGCAACAATAAGTTATTCCAGTTTCTTGCTAGAGAGTTCAGATATTTGGTTCAAAGTGCTGTATTGTCAGAATTATGGTAAGGTACCTTTGGAGAGTCTGACTTCTCACAATCTTATTTCAGAACAATCTTTATCATGGTCACTCAATTCTAAATAAAACATTCACTGCTGGTCATAGTTAGCTTTAGCTATCCACTTTGACATAGCCTACAGTCACCTGGGAAGGGAATCTCAATTGAGGCATTTTCCAGATTGGCATGTGGGCACATCAGTGGGGAAGTGTCTTGATTGTTAATTGACACAGGAAACTGGGACCACTCTGGGTGGCCAGTTCCCTGAGTAGATCGCCTTGGACTATATAAGAAAGCTAAATGAGCATGAACCTGTGAGCAAGCCAAAAAGTATCACTCCACCATGATTTTTGCTTCAAGTTCCTACCCTGACTTTATAATTAATTGTGACCTGGAAGTGTAAACCAATTAACTCTTTCCTCTCCTAAGCTGCTTTTGTTGAAGAAAATTCTATCACAGCAATAGAAAGGAAAGGAGGATTCTATTCACTCTGTAGGGGACGCCTTCCCTGCTCTTTTCCAGAAGCTGGCCTCTTACCTAAGGCAGGCACCTCATAGTCTGAGCCCTTTCAGCTTGACCATCCCTGGAACTGTTCTCCAATTCGTCTCAGTTCTGCTTGCCTTCATTCAGGGACAGCTTTCTTCAGGGAGAGACCTCTCCTGGGAAGGTTCTTGCCTTCCCATCTTCCTACCACTCACTACTCTTGTCTACTTCCCTCCTCCATAATTATCTCATCTATTAGTGGTTCAGAAATACTTTGGCTGGTCTCAGGAGTGTGTCTCCAACTTACCAATAAATTAAAATTTGGCATACTCTCTATATCAGAATCAGTCTCTTAACAGGAGTTTGAATTTACTTACATAAAGCATTCAGAGAGAATTTAATTTAGCGGTGACAGCTATGCTATGGGACACAGGAAATCTCTGTAATCGTCAGCCTAGAATCACTATCATCAACATTGACATCAGTTGGCTTCGGACCTCCAGCTTTTTATAAAACAATATTGTTGCTAATGGCATTTAACTTCTTTACTCAGCTTTTAAGTATCTGCTGGCATCTGATTTGCACGTTTAGCTCTGTAACCTTGAAAGTCTAAACACCTTGGTTAAGCATTTCTAATTTTAGAAAATAGTTGATATTCTCCTACATGATCTCAGCAAATTCTCACAACTGTTGGTTTCTTTTCTTCTTTAATACTTTAGTGCCAAAATGAGAGAATACTGGAATAAAAAAATTACTCAAAATGAAGATAATATGCTGAGATATAAAATGTCTAAAAAGGGAATGTGAATCAGATACATCTGTTGATTGATACTGTGACATTTCCTTCATTTTTTAAGTACCTCTTTAAATGACTGTGCTGGGGTCTAAAACTCTCTGACTTCATCATTAGCAGACATCCAAGTATGAAGGAGGCATTAATTAACTAGTTATCCTTAGTTATTTTTATAGTCTTCAATTTAAATAATGGTTGAATATATCATTTAACTTAAAAAGATAGAATCATGACATTTGCAGAAAAATGGATGGAGCTATGTTAGAAAAATACCCCAGAGTCTGAGACAAATATTAAATGTTTTCACTCATGTAAAAAAAAAATCTAGATTTAAAAGTCTCTCTCTCTCTCTCCCCCCCCCCCCTTTTCCCTCTGCAAGAAGGGAGGCAGTGATCTTCAGATGGGGTACGAAAAGACAGTAATTGAATACCTGAACACAATAGCAAGAAGTGGACAATTTGGTAGTGATATGAAACAAACCAACAAAAGAAGGCAGGGATGAAAGGGGAGGGCCTCAGTGGAGGAAGAAAAATAAGAGCAAAGTATAATCATAGGTGTTTAAAATGACATAATAAAACACAATACTTTGTATTCCAAAAGTTAATAAAATGACACACCACAGCACAATGATCCTGACACTGAAATGCTAGATTAAGAAGAAACCAAATCCAACTGTCTGAAGTAAGTAAGGGCATTATAACAAAACTGAGAAAAACAACAGACTCGTCACTTAAGCACAACTGAAGGTGACGATGGCTTCAGCCAGCCTTGTCCCTTTCGCGGCATATTGTACCACCCTTGAGCCGTAACCTTCTTCAAAGGAACTCCAATTTGCCCAGCATCACTGTCTTATAATTTACATCATGCTAGGTGAATACTAGATGTCCACAACGGACTGAATCTATCCTTTCACTTGTAAAAAGTCTTACAAAAGCAGGGCTGTGGTGGCACACGCCTTTCATCCCAGCACTCGGGAGGCAGAGCCAGGCAGATCTCTGTGAGTTTGAGGCCACCCTGGTCTACAGAGCGAGTTCCAGGCAAGGTGCAAAGCTACACAGAGAAACCCTATCTCAGAAAAAAGAAAAAAGAAAGTCTTACAAGAGCATTACTCCAGTGATACATCATAACTTGAATGTAATTAATCATAAAGACAATATTATTATGAGCTTAATCAGTTAAAATATTCATTGATGTTTATTCTATGAACAATGAATGTAACTGAGTCCACACTGCAAGGAACTTACATTCTCTTGGGAAATTGTCAGGTTAGGAGCACAGCTCAGTGGTAAACTGCTTGCCATGTATGCACTAGGTCTTGGCTTCAGTTCTAGCACAAAAACAAAATGAAAAATAAATAACTCTATTCTAATAGAAAAAGTCATACACTAATAAATCCAGCTTAGTTAAGCACATATAAAACAGTGGTAAATACATAGAAACACAAGGCAAATAATAGTGAAATTCTTACAGTTGTGTTTATGCCTGTTATGAATTTGAAATGTAGATATAACTATTAAGCTTGGATACAGACAGAAAAGTGCTTCAAAAAGAAGAAATAATGTTCCAAAATGAGATTCAATAAGCATGAAAGAGTATGGTCAAATATCCACACAGAACAAGAGAATGTAGGAGTTTGAGTCTGGAAGCCTCTGCATGTAAGTAGGCTATCTTAGACAAACCCAGAAATATTCCCACTGACACTGTAAGCTGTACTAGACATTCTCTTTTCCATGCCTAGACCGAGTGATATTCATCTAACCAAGAATATGTGGGGGAAGTGATGTCATGTCACTTCCTGAGATTAAGATGCAAAAGCACAGTGACATGCATCTTGTTCTTTCTCACTTACTCTGAGTCTTAACTCTCAGGGACACAAGTTTCCATTTTTCAAGTAGCCCCAATAAAGCAACAATGGCAAGAAATTGGTTTATTATCTGTCTTACAGGTAATGATGTCTGCCTCAAACTAGGAAAACTGAAAACTTAAGATCACTATGGCTAGTGTAAAACCTTATTACATGGCATGGCAGACACAGACTCAGTGGCCTCTAGTGTAGAATTGCCCAGATTATTGCAGTCAGGACACAAAATATGTAGTTTTTATCTACTCACCCTTGAATGTGTGATATTTTAATAGGTGAAGATGATAAAGAACTTAGACAGGTCATACTGAAGATTGTGTAATTTGACTGAAAAGTAATGGGCCATGATAAATAAAGATTTAAGGAAAAGATCAATGTGAATTGGCCTAAAAAATCATGGACATGTTATTGAGTATGTACGTGTAGTATCACAGGCAGGGTTGTCAAATAGTGTGGTGATTTGAATGAAAATGTCCCCCATGGACTCATAGGGAGTGGAATTGTTTGAAAGGATTAGAACACATAGCCTTGTTGGAATAGATGTGGCCTTTTGGGAGAAAGTATGTCACCGGAGATAGGCTTTAAGCTTTCAGATGCTCAAGCCAGGTCCAGTGGCTCTCTCTCTCTCTCCCTACTGCCTACTGATCCAGATGTAGAACCCGGTTCCCTCTCCAGAAACATGTCTGCCTACATGCCACCTTGCTTCCTACCATGAAGATCATGGACTAAACCTCAGAACTTGTAAGCCAGTCCTAATTAAATGTTTTCCTTTACAAGAGTTGCCATGGTCATGGCGTTTCAAACCTATACTAAGACACAGAGAAAACTCTAGTAGAAGAAGATCTGAGTTTAGCATTAAGTTTGACAAGGGAAAACTGAACTTGGAAACACATAGAAGCAGAAATTTATAGTGACAGATTCTGAGGTGGCATGACAGGAAGAATCCAAGATGATGTTCAGTTTGTGATTTAAGTAAGTGAATACTTGAGCAGACTCTCATTTATCTTCAGAAAATCAACAAAGGAAGGGTCAGTTTGGGTCGGGAGAAAAAGAAAGAGGCACAGAATGACAACCATTTAGACACAGATGATATGTTAGGTACCTAAGGTACCATGATAATTAAGTATGAGTGGACTGAAAATTGAAGAGAAGGGTAAAACAGGGGATGGCAAAGAGAGGCCAATATCTCCACAGAACACTAAATTATTTTACAGGAACAGATAGGTGTGTGAGGAAGTTAGGAAAAGTTCCAGGCAGCCCAGAGTCACAGAAATCAGGGAGGAAGGAGGGCTACAGTAGACATGAGCAATATGCCAGAAGCAGCAATAAAAATAGCTGCTGGATGCCTGGCAAGTGGTTGGAGAGATCTGGAGGCATCTGGCAGCCAGAACTCCATAGCATCTGGTAGATGCATCCTCACAACTGCTACCATATCCTCCAGCACATCCTTCTGTCTGTCTTCCTTGCTGGCACCTTTGTTCTGGGGTTTTATAACATATTTCCTTTCATATCTCAAGATACACCGTACGAGGAGGCCATGTGCCATGGGTACATGTATTTGTTTTGAAGTTTTTATGCATTATATCACTATGTAGAAACAAAACCCTGTGACCAAGGGGCTAGCCACTGGGAGTTACCCCAAATTCTGGTTTTGCTACAAAATCACTTCCCAGCCTTGTGGTTAGGATCAAGTGACATTGTTATATTGTGCCTGGAAAAGAAACACCAAGCACACAATGCATATTTTCCTATTTCCTCCATCTGCTATCTCAATCATTTTTACTTCATTCATATAAAGCATCTTCCTTTTATTAGTTAGGAATAACTAAGTAAGCAGCATGGTAGCTCTTACTGGATTGCAGGCAATGCAAAATCTCCAATTTCAAAGTAGATTTGAATTTTATAAAAGCAAACTAATTTCACCTTCCTGCTAAGCATTATCGAGATAAACACAATAATGTTCTTTAAGGCAATCTATGTCCCCTGTTACCTGTCTTGTCCCCCAAGGATTCATTCATTTGACCTAAGAAGTGTATCCTATATTCACCCTGGGGGTTGGAAGAAGTGTTAAGCAGATGCTGGACCATATGTGTTATAAGGCAGTGCTTACCCTTGGGATATCCTTTAGCGATTATTTGGTGTATCAATTGGAAAGTTAGATGGTTTTTCATTTGCATTTATCCAAGTGAGTACAGAGTGCAGTGTGCTCCAAAATTCACACAGGCTGGAGATGCCATGTCCCGTGGCTCACACCATTAGCTGCTCCTGTTCCTGATGTTCACTGTGCCCCATGATGGCACATAAATCATTCAGCTCCTCTGCATGGTAAAAGCATGATCAATGTGTTATCTTTTTTAACTTAAAGGGTGATGTTTTACACCTACAATACCAGATGGATGACAATTTAATTTTTAAATAAATCCTTGTGAGTGAACAGTCCAAAAGTGAGAAATTAGAAAAATGTCTGTTCCTCGAACATTTAAGAAATGGAGAGATGTGATTATGTGATGTTAAGTTGAATTTCTCGGTTGTTCTTTCGCTTTCTAGTGAAAGGCATTCAGAATTTTATTCCTTTTTTTATTAAGTAGAACTGATTTAACTTGAAGGGATAAGTTTGCACACAACATGCAGGGTTTTGAAATTCCCCAAAACATTGTTGCTTCCAGTTTTGGTCATCAATCTATGAAAATAATTGACTAGTCACCTAGGGCCTTGAACACAAATGAATGCTCTAACATAGCTGCTCTGAACTGGGATCTTTGATTCACCTCTTCAGAACAGGTGGGGTGTTTTTTGTTTTGTTTTGTTTTGTTTTGAGTTTTTGTTTTTTTTTTTTAGTTTTTTAAAAATGTTTTCTGAAACTATGACATCACCCAGACTCCCCATGAGTAGGTAGAGTAAGGCCTCAATTTAATTAATGAGAACATCAGAAAGCTCATAAATGAGAGATGACAATGGGATGTAGCCACCACTCTCGTTCCCAGGATTTGACTAGTTTTCCTTGTCTAGTCACATGGCTCATGTGACCAAAATCACTAACAATTTGATCTTAAGGTTTATCCAGACTGGCCAAGTATTACAAGAGACTTATACATAGAATGGGAGACCTAAGAAATGCGAAGAGCTACTGATGGAGGAAATCACATGCTCAAGAGGGGGTTTAGTCTGATGTGGACACTACCCTCATGGCTGGCCAGAAAACAAGACTCTCATAAACTAGGCAAGCAAGGAGTCAGCTTGTCTGCTGCCCAATGATAAGGATGTATTCACCTCTGGAGTCTCTGACTGGAAGCTCGGTCCCCTGGGCTCCTCCATTTGCCCTGAGATGTCAAGTGTCACAACCAGCTGAGCTCAATAGACTTCAGGTATTCTAACCCATAGAACACTGAGATGAACAGTGGGTATTACTGAAGCTGCACTATTTGTGGAAGTTCATTTAAACAGCAGCAGAAAGCTACTCAGCATTCTTTTCTCGGGTGATGAGATGGAATCCTTGGCATGGACTGAAAAGGGCTCATGGAACAGGGGATCATGGAACAGATAATAGTAATGTGGAGAGAAGATAATAACACACATGGAGGAGGAGGATTCAGTGAAGGTGAGATGTGGAGAAGGGCTTCTTACAGAAGATTGTCATGCAGGAGAAGGCAAAAATGGCCAATTGGGGAAGGTTTCAGAGAGAGAGAGAGAGAGAGAGAGAGAGAGAGAGAGAGAGAGAGAGAGAGAGAG
>CABHPP010138290.1:12646-34741 GCA_902168425.1 Peromyscus attwateri | reverse complement strand
GAGAGAGAGAGAGAGAGAGAGAGAGAGAGAGAGAGAGAGAGAGAGAGGTATGGTGTTAGGAACCACAGGTAACAGAGAACAGGTAGTGTTTGTATTTCTGGGTCCGGGTTACCTTACTCAGTTTTACCCTTTTTAAATCCATCCATTTACCTGCAAATTTCATGATTTCATGAAATGTGAATAAATTACATTGCATGTATGTACTAGACTTTCATTATTGACTCATACGTTGAAAGATATTTAGGTAGTTTCCATTTTCTGGCTATTAAATATAACCGTGATAAACATGGCTAAGCAGATATCCGTGAAGTAAGATGTTTAATCTTTGGACATACGGCAAGGAGCGGTATAGCTGAGTCATATGGTAGATTTATTTTTAGCTTTTCATAGATTTTCCATACTGATTTTCAGAATGGCTACACCAAATTTAATTCACATAAACAGTGAATGTGCATTCTTCTTTCCCCACAACATTGCCAACATTTGTTATCATTTGTTTTACAGATCTAAGCCATTCTGAGGTAAGATGAGATCTCTAAGTAGTTTTAATTTGCCATCTCCCAAATGGGTAAAGATGATGAATACTTTGTGATGTATTTCTTAGTCATTTTTATTTATTTTACTGAAAGCTCTCTGATTAGATTCCTAGCCCATTTTAACTAGGTTAATTTGTTTCTTTGACTCTTTGTTTTTTGAGTTCTTTTTATATTTGGATATTGATCCTCTGTCAGATACATACCTGGCAGATTCACTCCCATTCTGTGCATTTCTTCTTCACTTGATTATTTTCTTGGCTACACAGATATTTTTAAATTTTATGAGGCCCCAGCTGTCAGTTGGCCTTGATTTCTTGGCTAATGTAATCCTGTCCAGGAAGTCCTTTCCTAAATCTGTATCTAATAAGGTACTGCCTATGTTTTCTTCTAGCAGTTTTAGTGTTTTGGTTTCAGATTTCAAACTGAGGTCTTTGATCCACTTGGAGCTCATTTTTGTACAGGGTGATTTTAGTGCCTCATAAAACTAAGGGTAATGACTTAATTTAATGTTTTTCTTTTCTTTTCCTTCTTTCTTTCTTTCTTTCTTTCTTTCTCTCTCTCTCTCTCTCTCTCTCTCTCTCTCTCTCTCTCTCTCTCTCTCTCTTTCTTTCTTTCTTTCTTTCTTTCTTTCTTTCTTTGGTTTTGCGAGACAGGGTTTCTCTGTGTAGTTTTGGTGCCTGTCCTGGAACTCACTCTGTAGACCAGACTGGCCTCAAACTCACAGAGATCCACCTGCCTCTGCCTCCCGAGTGCAGAGATTAAAGACGTGTGCCACCACCACCCGACTTGATTCAATGTTTTTCAAAGGTGTTTAGCAAGGTTTAGTGTTAGTTTTATATGAAGTAGTTAAATTTTGAATGTATTCTCACTTTTATAACATTGAACCTTCTTGCTGATATGGGAGAACTGCTTTATCATGAGATTTCTACATACCCAGTCTACAATCCATACATGTTTTGTTTATTTTTCTTTCCATTATCTCATTTAGTTACCACCCATAATCAAGGAAGCTCTTCTTTACAGCACATGCAGACCATCACAGAGGGATAGCAAGGGGTCTTGTCTCTCTCTCCTGCATGTGGACATCCAGTTTTCCCCAATACCATTTGTTGAAGATGCTATCCTTTCTCCAGTGTGTGTTCTTTTCCTCTTTGTCAAAGCATCAAATGAAAGTAGTTACCAGTAAACTCGTTAGGGTTTTCTATATTATTCCATTGGTCTACATGCCTGTTTTGTGCCAGTTCCTTATTGATTTATTACATAGGTCTACACTATACCCTAAAGTCTAGAAGGGCAATCCTGTCAGCATTGTTCTTTTTGCTAAGGATTTCGTTGACTACACAGGGCCTATTATGGTTCCACATGAATTTAGACTTTTTTTCTATTTATGTGAAGAATACTGTGGGTACATTTTATTGGACTTGCAAAGAATCTGTAGGTTGCTTTCCGTATGATGATAATTTTCACAATACTAATGCTGCAGATCTATCAACTTGAGAGGTGGAGCAAATAACAGCAAGCTCATATGATAAATCCTCAAGTAACCTTATTTTATATTTAGCTAAAATTATATGCAATACATATAAGTAATATGTATGTGCACACATCTGTCAGAAAAGAAATTAAGCCACTTAGGCTGACAATGCTACCCACATGAACTATAAACTCTAACAAAACCCCAGTTCTAGACATAAGAAATCTACTTTAGTATGGTCAAGGTAGTCCACTTGATTCTTAAAACAATATAGACTATTGCTATGGCCCTTAGTTGGCTCTCAGAGACTGAAGGCAAATATCCATTGCTAAAGACACTGTAGGTCATGTGACTCACAATTCTAGTTGAATCTTATCTGAAAGCCTCCTTTTTGTGTCCTAGCTCATATGGTACTAGAAAATATTCTACAAGTTGCCAGGGGATGGAAGCAATGAATAGTCTTAGTATCGACACCTACAAAGCACAGCAATGGGCAGGGTGGAAAGATAGTCATAAAGGTGCAGAAAGCGTCACTCACATGTTGGTGGTAACCTCCTGCTGGTAATTGAACTCAGGGTCCACTCAACAGGAGGGAAATTATACTCCGTACTAAAAACCCAGACCACTTCCCAGGGATAGTGATGTCATGGAAGAGAGAAAAAAAATTACTACTTCCACTTTGCCAGGGCAGCATAATTCCAGCTACATTCTAAATCTTATCCCACCAGAAAAAATTCAGCTAGCACCCCTAATCAATCAAGTTTCTCTTTACAGCACATGAAGACCATGACAGAAAAGCACATGTCAACACACACACGCACGCACACACACAACGCATGCATGCATGCATGCATGCACACACATGAATAATATATATAACAATAATAAAAGAAAAAGAGGATATTTTTGA
Organism: Peromyscus attwateri; assembly: GCA_902168425.1. Classification (NCBI taxonomy): domain Eukaryota; kingdom Metazoa; phylum Chordata; class Mammalia; order Rodentia; family Cricetidae; genus Peromyscus; species Peromyscus attwateri. Next base: position 31,821 of record CABHPP010138290.1, on the reverse strand, counting down.
GAACAACTGCTGGAGGTAGGAAAGGGAAAGAGGAAAATGCTGTACCTATATTTTAATTAAATGTATTATTTATAATAACAAAATACCAAGAACAAAAGGAATGGAAAGGTATTATGACAAACTGTACCTTAATCTCTTTGCTCTGAAATGATGTGCAAGAAGAAGACCATTATGTGGCATGTTTCCTGCTGTTGTTTCAAAGGAAAATTGTAGCAATTTAGGATAATACTGATATTTGTCTCCATGAATCATGTAGAACTCAATTCAGATATTTTAGTGTCACATAAAACTAGACCTAATGACTGATTTCAGTGTTTTTAAAGTTGTTTAGTGAGATTTACTGTTAGTTTTATACAAAGTAGTCAAATTTTGAATGTATTATCATTTTATAACATCGAGCCTTCTTGTTGACAGGAAGAAGAGCTTCATCAGTTAAGAGATTTCCACACACATTTTATTTATTTATTTTTGTTTTCACACTGAAACATGTAGATGACACTTCTTTTTAAACATTTGCATCTTCTTTATCTTCAAAAGGAAGTTTGGGAAAGATAATATTTAATATGCCTATATAAGTTAATGGGGTAAGGCCATGTACATTAGTGATCTTACTTTATAACTACATGTCTTCCTACCCTTTTAAAAATGGTTCTCATAAAGAAGATTTAGCGTACTATTATCAATCTCTGTGCTCAGGTTCTGTTTCACTTCCTCCTACTCTGAATGTGTCCTGAGGTGCGTTTCCTTTCTCACTGCAGTTGGGTGTAGACATCTACCCAGAGTTTACAGTGTCAGCCTGTGGCTCATTGTTACAAGTCTTTTACACATGACTTTTAAAACTCACAGGAAGATCATTTATTTACCATTTCTATAATGCAAAGCATGAGTATGGATCTGTCTGGAACAAGACTAAATTCTTATCCCTCTGTGTACAAGGTCAAGGAGTGAGATTTTATTCTATATTACCCTGAGTGAACATATTCTCCATTTATTATACCAGAGTGCAAATATTTTTGTGCTTGCAACTTTTGGCTCTAAATACAACTCTGTTTTACAAAGTGAACATAACATTGTCAACTAAAGTGAACAGAATTTTTTTTAATGTGATTACAATGTAGTTAAGTCAGTACACATGCTTTGAGATGGGTAGAATCATTTTGTTACTGCTTTCTTGTAGGGTAGGCTAGTCTTAGAGTCCCACAGGAGTTCTTTTGTCAGTTTTCAACGTACATATTAAAAATCTTCAGGATGGAATAATATCTACTAAATAAAAAAAGTGTGCTGAATATATTGACAATGTTATCCATAAAACACCTGTGGGTATTATTGTAATTTGTACATAATTTAAACATACTTTTTCAGTTGTAAAAAATGTTAAGAAACAAATGCTGCTTCTTCATCCTCTTGAAAGAATTTTGTTATTTAAAGCTGCAGGCATTCTTTGTATGAAATTCTAGCTTTATTTTGTTTTGTTTTGTTTATTTGTTTTTTTGTTTTTTGAAACAGGGTGTTTCTGTAGACAGAGCTGGCTTCAAACTCAGAGAGCCACCTGCCTCTGCCTCTGCCTCCCAAGTACACCACCCAGCAAAATTCTAGCTTTTATTTTGATGAAAGAATTTCATACACATGGAACCCCAGGTATGGAAGCACACTTCTCTAATCCTAGTCTCTGTAAGAGTGAAGCTAGAAAAATCACAAGTTGAAGGCCATCCTGGGCTATGTAATGACACCCTATATTTAAAATATCAACGCAATGGAAAACAGTATTTATAGGTAAGTTTTAAATTCATTGCAACTTTAGTCATGGCTGATACATAGTCATGATGCTTAGAGACCAGGAAGAATTCATCTGGAGAATTGCAAGAGAATAGCTCAGGAAGAAAACAAAGAGACATTATATCAAGTAGCCTGAGTCATAATTCTGTCTACAGTGTCTCTCAGATCTGTGACAATGGATAATGAAAGCCAAATTTCTCAACCTTGAGGTTGTTCTTAATACTAAAAATCAGAAACGTAAATTGCTAATTCATACAGTTTTGATAAATTTACATAAGATCATAACAATAATTAGATCTATATAGGACTTCAAAAGTTCTTTTCTTGGGCCACTCATTTTTCAAAATATTTATACTGATCAAATCTTCCAGTAATTTTCTGAGTGGATATCATGGCTTTCTCTCATTTTACAACTAAGAAAAATAAAATTCAGAGAACATAAATTACTAGCTCATGATAGGACTGTTAAAAGGGGGTTGTTCCTCACTTCAGGAGTAGTGACCTTGGATACCCTACTATATATAACCCATAAAGAAATTGATTACTGATGTTCACAACACAGAAAGGCCTGGCAGAGACCTTGATGCGCTATTGAGATTCTTGTCAAAATTTAAATGAGAGAAACTACAAACAAAATGATGCTTTAAAATGTTTAATCACACATTTAGTAGATGAAGTCTGATATTCATTTTAGAGACAGATAATTGTAACCACAGCTCAAGGTATTTTTCAAAAGTTAGTCATTTCCTTTTCCAGTTTCTTCATTCATTAAGCGACATGTCCGAGCAAACAAGATGTAAGTAAGACCAATCATAACTTGTTCAGCTACAAAGAAATCGATCTAATTGTCGATACATTACAAAATGTAAGAAAATATAATTGCTTTCCTTCTTCAATTTGAGTTAATACATATGTGGCAGGTATTTTATGAAAGAGAATTATTAGTGAAACTTATAAGTTCATACTTCTTACTGTTAAAAAGTATTTTCATTGAATTTGAAACTATAAAATTAATTGCAGCATTACTATAAACTATACCTACATATGATTTGAGTGTTCTCTCTCAGAAACCTAGTGATTACAAAATATATTATTCTATTCATATGTGTTCATGTGCATGGATGTGTTCCTTGGTGCCTCACTAGGTGTATGGCAGCCAGTAGCACCATCCCTGACTAAGGAACACCACCAGAATAAGTTTTGGAATACTCTCATTGATTTCATTTTATGATGGACTACAGCGAACATATAAAATACATTTTACACTATCATGGTTTGTGTTTTAGCATCATTTGAATGCAGTGGAAAGAATTCTAATTAATGCTATTTGTTTCTAAAATATGTAAAACAACTTTGGAATTACTTGCAATTTTAAGTACCCCTATCATTTTTTTCATCAGTTACATTCTTCGCTTCTCCAAATAATGGAAATCTTTTAGGATTATTGGTGGAGAGTTTTAAGATTCCTTGGATATCTCTCCTTTGGGAAAACAGGAACTCCTATTTACTGGCTGTCAATAAATCAAGAACTGAGGATGTTATGTGCAATGGAATAATTTTCCAAACTTCCCCTAAAGCATCATTGTCTCCATTTTCAGTGAAACAGAAAAATTGCTGGTCCCAGAAGCAGAAAATCCTTCCTGAGGATACGCAGTGAAACTTTTGAGTTTGGAATTCCATCAGCAGCCATGTCCATTCTCTCTGGTCTGGCATGTCACATGTTCTATGCAGGCAAAGGAACTGAGGCCTTGAGTGCACACTCAGTTCTCAGTATCATAGAGCTGAAGATGGTCAGATCAGAATGAGTCTCCTTGCTGGACACATGACTGCTTTGTTATTTTTCAGCATCCCAGCTCCTCAGTTTCCTTCATATTAGAGTGATATTAAAATATCTCCACCCCATCAAGTCTTTTGGGAGAATGAGAAAGAGAGTGGGAATGTGCTCCAGTCCCTGCTCTCGCCCACTGAGCTCCTCAGCCTCCATCTCTGATGTCCCAGCCCCTCCCTGCACCTGCTGAGCTCCTCAGCCTCCATCACTGCTGTCTTAACCTTGTGCTGCTCTACTATTTCCTTTTCTCTTTTCAGAAAGTACCCAATACTCAGTTGTTTTACGGTATTTGGTTTCATTTCTATGGCAGGCCTCTCATTTTCCAGAATATAAAAGCCCAAATAGTATTTGACTTCAGTTTAAGAGCTTGACAGTTAGTCACACTTAAATGCTTAAGGAAAATAAGTGCGTAGTTAAAGCTGTCAGGAAAATGTGGGGATTGTCACACAGCACAGGGCAGCTAGTGACAGGGTCAATACAGGTGCGTGTAACCTTTCTCTCCCATTCTTTGCTCATCTTTGTAAGCTCGGAAATGGAACTTTAACGTTGAGAGGACATGTAAAGATTCAAAATGAGGCAATAGAGTTTGTAATGTATGTTTGTAATTAGATAACCTGCTTAGTTCTCATCTGGGGCTTAATAGCGTCTCGGAGATTGTGAATATGTTCCGTGAGCATTTAATATTCCTTTGATATGTGAATTCATGTGCAGCTTTGTATTACATAATTAAAATGGCTTTGATGTGAAGGTCTTGGATTTATCTTAGCAAATTAAGTATTGAGCAACTGATCTCTAGGTTTATTCAAATGGCAAATAGGTTAAGGCATTCGGGGCTGACACTGGCTTCTGAGCCAGGACAGAGATGGTATGCTAGCTTCTTTTTAATCTAATTATACCGTGTGTCATCTGAGAGAGAGGAGAGCAGAGTGGTCGGTGTCCTGAGACTTATTCTATTCCATTCAGTATTTCAGCTAACGCCATTTAAAACATGCCAAGAGTGAATGTCATATAACCAAATATGCCGATAGATTCAGATCGCAGGACAAGAGAATTCAGCAAAAAGACCATCCCAGAAAAGGATGGAAATGTCTTCAAAAGGGCATCATACTTAGTAGTGGAGAGAAAATATAAACCCATCTGCTTGAATAACTGTGAAAAATGTAATTCATTTTGTTTAGAAATGAGATACTTTCTGTTTCTTGTGTGTAACACTATTCAAGATCAGGAGCTCTCCTGTGTACTGGTCTGTCTGAATAATACCATGAGGTGTGTGTTGTTCAAATCTTAGATGGTCTCTTAAAAAAAAAAAACAAAAAAAACCACAGAGCCAGATACCAGGGTGAATACTGAAAGATCAGAGAAGCAGAGAAAGCCACAGCCACCACCCATTACCTCACCAACTCCACTCCTCTGACTGAAATCCTCTGAGTCCTCACCCAAAAGGGTCTCAGCTGAACTGCTTTAGTTCCTGTTTCCTCATGCCTTATGTACCTTTCAGCGCCCAGCCATGTCACTTCCTAGGATTAAAGGTGTGTGTGCTTCCCGGTACTGAGATTAAAGATGTGTGCCACCACTGCCTGACTTTGTTTCCAGTATGGCCTTGAACTCACAGAGATCCAGGCAGATCTCTGACTCCCGAGTGATAGGATTAATGGTGTGTGCCACCACTGTCTGACCTCTACGTCTAATCTGTGGCTGGCTCTGTCCTCTGCTCCTCAGGCAAGCTTTATTAGGTACACAATATATCATCATAGGTGTTGGCCAACTTCCTCTTTACCAAACATGCACAAGTGCTCTTCTAGGAATTTAATTAGATACAATATATAATACAATATATATAATCAAGTATGTTTTATAAAGATACACACTTGCATACGGTAAAGGTTACTGCAACATGTATAATTGCAATGAATCCACTTTAATTCAGTGGATTTTTGCAATGAGGTCTATCTTGTTACCACCTAAGATGACACAGCAGAGCTTTAAGATGTGGAAAGCCCATGAGGCATATGTGGCACTACTGTCTCCTCTAACATTAGGTGAATACTAGAAGAACCTTTGTGTGAAAACACCTTAGACATAAGGAGCATGATATTATATGCATGCGCTGGTAACTTTTTAAAAATGGAGGAAAGGGAACCTCAAATGAATAATTGCCTTCATATATATATATATATATATATATATATATATATATATATAAAATCTGTGAATATATCTGTGGGGAATTTTCTTGATTCATGATTGATGTGGGAGGGTCCAGCTCACTATGGACACTGCCACTCCTGGGGAGATAGTCCTGGGTTGTATCTAAAAGCAAGATGAGCAAGCCAGTAAGAGCAAGCCAAAAAGTTGCATTTCCCCATGGCCTCTGCTCAAGTTCTCACCTTTAAGTACCTGCTTTGAGTTCCTGTCTTGGTTTCCATCATGATGGACTGTAACCTATTAACCAAATAAAGCTTTTCTTCCCAAGTTACCTTTGGTCATGTTCTTTATCACGCCAAAATAAAGTAATCAGGACAAAGTGTATTTGCTCTAATTTGTATTTTGTATAAATATAATTTTAATATTTATGAAAGATAAAAGAACATTTACATGAAGAATTAAGTCTTCTGCATTTATTTTCTTTAAGTGGACTGTGTCTCTAGCAGAGCAGGTAAGTTCTCACTGATCACTTAGGAGGCTTTAGTAGGAAACAGAACATTAGCAGTAATGGAAGTGATCCCAAGGAGCAGTAAATATTATCTGGAAAGATAAACTTTGATTTTGCACTAAATGAGAAATGCATGAATACCAAAAGTAAATATCATCACATCACCAGCTTTTCCTGCCATGCATGTGCCATAGTAAACAGCACCTGTGATCTCTACTGTGTAGAAGTGTAAGCTTGGGTCCCTGTACTACTATTTAAGGATGAGATCTAAGAGCACGTTAATATCTTACAGAGACCAGAAGAGGACATTGGATACCCTGGAATTACAGATGGTTGATAACCCACTGGACATGGGTTGCATGAACCAAACTCAGGTCCTTAGAATAGCAGGAAATATTGTTACCTCTATGAGTCATCTCTCCTACCCACAGTTACTCCTTTTCCTAAGAGAACAGCTAGATCTTCTATATCAAGAAAATGTAATCCCACTGGGTTCCTTACACTTCAGCGTGCAGTCACAGCCTGTTAATATGCCTCATGAACCTATTCATCTTTTTCCTTCTGTGTAGAGTTATCTGCTAATTTGTAGTTAAGCACTGTACTGATTTTGTGTCCTATTTACAGAGGTGGCTAACTGATATCTTCTTTTAAACCTCATCATACTTAAATGGACTGTTGCACATAGCCCCAAAATATTTTATAACCACCCAGGAATTTCTTTCTAAAGTCATAGTAGAAGTAGGGGATCTTAAAATGAGGTGTTTTCACAATCAGGATCTATCCATCTTTGGTACAGGGATGGGACATTTTGTTCATTGACAGATTTAACAGTCAATACAGGATACCTAATGCTGTAGGAAGAATCTAGCTTCAATCTCACTCTCTCCAAAGGAACTTAAATACAAAACCACAGGTAGCTGCAAAGCTTCATTTTCATTGGATAGGATGATAAAGATAAAACAATTACTTGATAAATAACATTTTTCTAACACAAGGACAGCAGATGCTTCAGGTTTATATACTTCATGAGAACATCTGACATTCTGGACATAGTACACTCTTTGCTAAGACTATCAGGATAGAGCCTCTTAGATGTTTGATGAGCTCATACAAACCCTACAGAAAAGGAACAGCATGTTTGGGCTTGGAGACTGATTCTCTTCCATAAGATCATGCAGACTTTGTAAAACAAAACTCACTAAATCTTATCAATGAGACAAGATAATAGAAACAACAAGTCACTGAGCAGCTGATCCCATGGCTTTAGAAATTTATAGTAACACTGAAAGTAACAGGAATCAAATAATATAGAATGAACGAGAAATGAAGGAGACAGAAAGAGAAGGGGGAGGTGGAAGTCGACAGTGAGAGGGAGAGAGACAAAGTAAGAGAGAGACCTGGAGGAATAATTAGAGGGAGAGAGAGATGGACAAGAAGAAGAGGGAGAGAGAGAAAGAGAGAGGGGAAAGAGAACTGATTCATTTTTAGATCTTCTTTCAATAAAATAATGGATTTATAAAATATTTTATTGTGTTTTACATAATACTATAAACTTAATTTCCCATCCATGTGCTGATATTTAAAATGTATACATAGAGTATAGTTTAAGTTTTGATTAAAATAAAGTTTAAATTACAGGTATTCTTGTTGATCAAATAATAGATTACTTCATCAATACAATTTCTAAATATCTCTTCTTAATCATGATGCTGGGTCCTCATACATCAGTGAAAACACAGCTGGTACAAACAATGACTTGAGTGTGATTTGCTGACCTGTACCCAGAACTCTGAGTATGTGATAGATTTTACTCTTAAAGATACACAACTCAACAGACTCATAGAGTGGTTCTTGAAAATTTTATTCTATTCCTAAGACTAAAATGGAAACACAAAAAGAAAAACTGTCGGGCTGGAGAGATGGCTCAGAGGTTAAGAGCACAGACTGCTCTTCCAGAGGTCCTGAGTTCAATTCCCAGCAACCACATGGTGGCTTACAACCATCCATAATGAGATCTGGTGCCCTCTTCTGGCCTGCAGTCATACATGCTGTATACATAATAAATAAATAAATCTTTAAAAAAAAAAAAGAAAAAAAAGAAAAACTGTCATCAAATTATTATAAATTCCTCAACATATGCACAAAAAAAATCTCATTTGTCTCAATATGACCTTTGAACCTGAATAAAATAAAAATTAACAGAATTCTGAATGCTATGAAGTTCATTTCTGTCTACAAAAGTACTATGCTCTTTAAAAATGTTATTTCTCAAAATATTTATACTCATTACTTAATCCACTTAATTGTAAATTCCAGAATCCTTTTATATGAGAAATTAGTTCAAAGAAATATGACTCTCGAGATTTTTATGATAAAAGATAACAAAACCTTTGCCAGAATTAGATAGTGAATTGTTTCATATTCTTTCAGTTATGACACAAAAAGACTAGAGAAACACTATTCTTTTCTCAAAGAATAGTTCAGAAGCATTTAAGAGGTCCTGAGTCAGTCCAAGTCACTCCCTCCCTCCCTCCCTCCCTTTGTCTCTCCCTCCCTCTGTCTCTCCCTCCCCCCTCCTTCTCCTCCTTCTTCCCTCCTCATCTCTCTTTCCTCTCCCTCTCCTAGCCTTTCTACATCAATCATCAAGTACCATCTGTGGATGGCAAATGAGTTTTCACATTTTCCTTTCCTTTCTTATCAAGACTTTCCAGTTTGAAAAGCAAAAGAGAACATAGCAATTTATGACTTACTGTTTTAAAAGAAATATAACTTAATAAAAGAGACCTTTTATTAGCAAGAATTTTCTTTTAAAATGTACAAATTATCTTAAATCAGATTTTTTAATCATATTTCACCTTCCTTTCTAATGAGAATAGAAACTTGTTAGAATACGAAGGGCATTATGTCTGAAATACATTGTAATTTCATGAATTCATTTTTGTAAAACCACTACTGACTAAGCCAAATATTCCTTCATCACTCAGGACATCATGAAAAGAACTGCTGATCTTTATCTTAGATAATGAATGCCTGTGCTGTGGTTCAGCTGGATGGAGGCTGACACTGAGGTCCACAGGAAGGACACATATGGTAGATAATGCATGTTCTGTAGTTCTTCTGGATGGAGGCTGATATTAAGGTCCATAGGAAGGACAGATGCGTTAAATAATGGATGCATGTGCTGTGGTTCAGCTGGATAGAGGCTGACACTGAGGTCCACAGGAAGGACACAGAAGCTATTTTGGAATAAAGTGGTAGAGCTTGGATGAGCTCCTTTAAAAGGCAGAGAATCTGAGCTAGGTTTTGTTGTTGTTGTTATTTGTTTGTTTTTTCAGCTTGTATTGTAGTCACAGGATGCTTATGAGGAAGACTGCTCTAAGGAAACAGAACAAGACTGTGCAACTTTAGGGAACTTGAAGAATTCTGAAAAACAGGACACAGTGATGTGACTCAGGTCCAGTCGAGAATGTCTCTTAGATAACTTTAAAGTGGGAACACTTTCATCTTCTTGGAAGGAGACTGGGAAGCATTTAAGATCTTGAGGAACAGAGTGACATCTTTCAGTATGGATTTCAAAATGCAATGTTTCAGACTACTGAGAAATTTCTTAGAAGAAAACAACACTAAATAAGGTAAAATGTTTTGGAAGGCTGTTCCAACAGTTAAAAATAATTAAGTACACCACAAGGACAATGGAAAAAAGAAAGAGTCAGAGACAAAGAATTCCAAAGATGTTTGAGAAGTCAATGTGGTTTCCTTGAGAGAAGGGTGTATTTGAGACCTGGCTAAAACGTTCAGTTAGAAGAAGGAAGACAAGAATGGCCTTGTTACTGAGATCAAGCTGTGGGTGATAGCACAAGTGTTTGGTATGCTGAACACCACTGATGCCATTGAGAAAGGGAGAGAGAGTTTAAGGGGCCCTGTGTGAAGGAAGAAAGGACTCAAGGCCACAGACAACCATCAGTGTTCCTCAAAGATTATGACTACCTCAGTACTTCTCAAAGGAGGGGATATGCTTGGTGAAGTCATGACATAAGTCTCATGTTAGTTCCCACCTCCAGACCTTGCAAGTGTGAGGCCTGATCTAGTATCATGATCACACTGCAGATTATACAAGTGTGTTTTCTTAGGCATATTCCCTAAGTCACAGTCACCTCATGACGTGACTTTAACAGTGTGACTAATCTCTTGAAATATGGGAAGAGTTTTCTAAATAGTTTGGTCAGGTTAACATATTATTGTACAAATTTGGTGAATTCTAATTATTTATGGCTATTTTGTAAGAAATTAAAGGAAGCACAATTGAATGGGAAAATAATAAATAGTTTAATTTTTGCTAAAAAATCTAGCATATAGCTAAAAATATAACTTGAATAATGTTATTGCTTTTAAAAATGGCTAATTCAACAGTTTTAGACATTTTTTATTAAGAAGATTAAAATAAAATTCTAATAGTAAGCTACATTCATACACTGATTCTTGAACTAGTTGAAAAAGTTAAAATCTCATTTCTTCCATTGTAATAACCTTTCAATAAAATGCCACCAGTAAATTTGCAGACACTGAGTATATTTTAATTGACTTTGTTATACCTTTATTAATAATAACAGAACTCCAACAACTGTCTGTGGTATTTTAAGAGACATTTTACTATGTAACACTTTTTGTGAAAAGCATTTTATATTAGCAATAACATAAAGCATTGATGAATGCTTTATTAGAAATGCCACTATGAGACAATTAATAAAAAAAATTAACTGAAGAAAATAAAGGAAATATATAGAAACTGTGTTACAGAAAGCTAGCTTATTTATTTTCTTAGTATAAATGATGGTAGATATCAAGTTGTTATGATATTTAGTTTCTGTGAATAAGAAATATGGTTAACCCATTTCAAATTAAAATTATAATATATATATTAATATTAGAATATTAATATTTTAATTTTAGAAATTACATCAAGTGTGCAGATGACCAAGTACAGACTCATGCAGACTCTGTAATTGCCATGTCAGTCTCTAGGAGTCCCTATGAGCCTTGCTTAGTTGATTCTGTGGGCTGTGTTTTGGTGTCCTCTACCCCTCTGGCTCCTACAATCCTTCTTCCCCCCACTTCCACAGTGTTCCCCAAACCCAGAATAAACAAAAAGACATTACATCATGTATAACTTTGAAAAATGGTACAAAAATTTAAACATTAATTTCAAACATATTAAAAACAATAATTTTTAAATGTATTTGAAAGAATATATTAATCCTGAAAAGTTTTTCTGCAGTGAAAAATAACTACATATCAGTAGCTTAGTTTCCAACAATTATTTTTTCATACACAAGATATCTTAAAGACATACAGGAAGGTTATGATGTAAATGAGAAGTCCCTGGTGGGACTTGATCCTTGAGACTTCTAAGTAGATGCTCCTGCTGCTGCACCTGCTGCCCAGTCACTGGCCTCGTCAGAGAAAGTGCAGGATGGAGAGAGTGCCTACATGATTTCAATGCCAAAGTCTGGAAGTGAGTGGTCACTTTAGCCACTATGGTCACTTTCAGCCACAGTTCACCATCAATAAGGCAAATGTCATCAGAAATGCTGTTTTACATCTCTGAGAAAACAGAGAATAGATATAATGGTAATATCTACTAGCAGTATCCATCATGGGGTTAAGAGAACAGTCATGTTTGAAATCAACATTTATTTCAAGTGGTGGCATCTCCTTGATATGGGAAGTTTTCTGGATTACACAGAAGGGCCATGTCTAACCATCTAAGCATCAGTTTCTGTAGGAGAGAGATTAAAAACAGGGAAGTGAGATGAAAACATGTGTGGCGGAAGCAGAGGTCAGAATGGTGTGGTCTGTGGCTTTACAGCTGGAGAAAGGGGCCACAGCTGAGAAAGCTGGGTGAACTCTCAGGAATGAGATAGGGAAGGAATTAGATTTCTCCCAAGACTTCCTAAAGGAAGAAATCTGAATGACATCTTAATTTTAAAAAATCAATTAAGTAACTAAAATACTAACTGTTTGTCTCTAGTCATTATGTGTTTTTTCACTTAGTTTGAAGACTTGCATCCAAATCCTCCCATTTTTTTCAAGGCTTGGATTAGGTATCAAGTTCTTTGTTCCTCCCCAAAGACATTATCTCACACTAAAAACAGTAAATATCATTTTCTACAGATCTTATACTTCATCATTCTTGAATTATATCTGAGTTTATGGGATAGCTCATAGAGATATAGCTTGACATAACTGTCACTTTCCTAATTATTTTAAGATGCAGATATTATATAATATATTTAATGTGTTATCTAAGAAAATGAAGCTAATTTTGAATATTAGTTTTGTTTGTGCAGATAGTTCTAAGGGAACACTTAAAAATTCCCTTTGAATTCCATGTTCAGTTGCAGAGAATTAAAAAAGTCATAAAAATAAATTCTTTCATAATATCATTAAGACAGTGAACTACAGGGACCATAAGAAAATAAATATGGATTGTTTTAAACCACAGAATGTGTGCTTATTTTTTGTAGAAGTATTTTAAAACCCCCTCCCTTTCATTTTGCCTAAGGTATGTGCTATTATGTGTTTTGTTCAAGAGATGGCTGAATCAGAGGCAACTGCAGTCTGTTCAGTGTCAAAGAGAAGCGCACAGGTCTCAAGGAGGCTCTCCAAGTCATTCCAAACTCTCCGCTGTAGGCAGAAGTTTCTGTTCCACCAACAACTCCCAAATATCCAGCAGCTATTTCCCAAATTTCCACATAAAAACTTGTATTAATTATAACTGCTTGACCAGTAGCTCAGGCTTATTACTGACTAGCTCTTACATTTAAATTAATCCATAATTCTTTTCTATGTTTAGCCATGTGGCTTGGTTCCTTTTCACAGTTTGACATTCTCATCTTGCTTCCTCTGCTTCTGGCTGGCAACTCCTGACTCCGCCCTTCCTCTTTCCAGCATTCTTAGCTTGTTCCCCTCCCCCCCATACTTCCTGCCTGGCTACTGGACAATCAGCATTTTATTAAACAAATTGGAGTGACAGATCTTTATAATGTACAAGAGCCTTATCCCACAACACTCTGGCCCTCTGGATTTAGCCTTCCATCCTCCCATGCTACCATTTGAACCGTGTCTCCTAGAAATTCACTATTAAAGTGCTATACTCTTAGTATGACCTGATTTGGATTCCAGGAGAATTTTGAAGGAACATAAAAAATAAGTTCCTCTTGGCAATGGGTGATGAGTGTCCTTGGGAAAAATAGACATCTGGGTACAGAAAGAGAATGATGTGTGAGACGGGGGATACATGAACAAGGCAAAGGATGTGACTTCACCACCAAAGCCAAACACAGGGATAACAGTGGAACCTAGTCACCTCCATTAGCTTCAGGAACAGCCAACCCTGCGGTAGTGTGGTCTTAGCCTTCTAACTGCCAGGACGGAGAACTCTGTCACTTCCGTATCGGGTTGCAGATGCCTAGCTACAGCAGCCCAGAGGCTCGTGGGACTCATTGGTCTATGCCACACTGTACTTTCTCTTCAGACCCCACTGAACTGTTTCCTTGTCCACACTATGGATGACTTGTGATGACGGAGTTTCCCTGAGAGAGCTTCCTCTCATCTCAGCTGAAAATGCCTATTCATATTTATAGCTTGTGAACTTCCCAGAGTAAACGCACAGTGACTTGGAGGTCTCAGTGTCTCACACTAAATTCTGTTTAAAGTTGGCTCCCTTAATGATGAATGGAGTTTTTCACTTACATACTCTTTCACTACTGTTAATAATTTACACCATCCCTGTTTTATTTTTGGTCATGATATAGTCCACAAATTTTTTTCTCTCTCTGATATCAAAATTGGACATTCCACACACTAATTCCTGTGTCATTCTGTCTCCTGTTATAGCATGTGATCATATAAAAATTATAATATATGAATTGCCTTGCCTAGAGATTGGCATAAATATAAATCCCTTGATTAATTTACAATATCAATCTTATTTCAAGCATACTTAATAGGATTTCTTCAAAAATAAAGTTGATTCTATTTGAAGAACTATGAAGTCATCAAACAAGTTAAATTTCCTATAAGTACATGAAGATAATATATGAACATGAAATTCTGTATAACATCATCATGATTACAGGGATATTGTTAAAGACATTTATATTTTAGGTACAACATCATTGAATGGCATTTTGCATGAAATTGAAATTTATTAGTCAAGAAATGTTTGTTAAATATATATATATATATATATATATATATATATAAAATTCTATAAGTCACTTGAGAATCTTTATCAATAATTTTCTTGGCCTGTTACTCTTTCCTATGAGAATAAATGGCATGTCTCTTTTATGATTAGATAGCCCTGGAACATATTGTTGGTGCACAGTTTTATTGAAGTGTAAATAGTGTGCTGTGTTATATGTGACAACATCATTTTTCTCTTACTTTGAAATAATATCACAGAAAATGATTGATAGAATGATAGAAGTAATCAGATGGAGACATTTTTAGGCCACATTGAAGCAGTAATTCTCTAGGTGCAAGATAATTCTGTAGAATTGTTTTTACACAAATGCTACTAATTTTCTGCTTATGTAAGTTTATTAAACCAAGTTGAGCTGAATGTGAAAAGCATTATTAGCTTTGCATGAGTCACACGTACCATCAAAATGTCACTTAAAAATAGCAGGGAAGGTGTGCAGAGTAAAGGAGATTGACATATGCCAATCAAGAGCGGATTGCAGAAACAGGGAATTCATAGTCTTGTGACAAAACTATTATTGCTCTGGAAAGAGCAGTTTGCCTTCAGAAGTTCAATAATCAGCTTTGATTGTCTTAATTTTATCATTAGCATGATTGATGTTAGAAGATTTGTAACACTGCCAAAGCATCAGTAAGCCAAATAGTTAAACATTTGTTACTATTGACATAATGTAAGATAGAAAGAGACAAAACAGAGGCCCAGCTCAGCATGATGCTTCATCAAGCTGCCTTTTCTGCTGGAAGGGAAAAAATGCAGAGCTGTGGTTTTGTTGTTAGCTGAGGAAATGTTTGACTGTGGGTTTTTAAAGATCAAGCTTATCAGGAATCACCAAATATGTGCCCACGTGTTTGAGGGAGATGAAGGGGCTGATAACACTTAGAAAAGAGTCAGACTTAAGATCCATAGAACTGGCTCTTGTTTTTTATGTTAATGTCCAAATAGCTACTTTGACTCCCAGGCCAGATACTCAATATGTTAAAATTTTAAAAATTGTATTAGCAGCTGGTTGGCGGTGACACACGCCTTTAATCCGAGCCCTCAGGGGGTAGAGCCAGGCAGCTCTCTGAGTTCGAGGCCAGCCTGGTTTACAGAGTAAGAAACAGGACAGGCACCAAAACTACACAGAAAAACCTGCCTTGAAAAACAACAACAACAACAAAATGTATTAGCATATATTAGTTGTATGAAATTGTGGGCTTCATTATGACTTTTTTATTTGTTTGTTTTGTTTGGTTGCTTGATTTTTGAGACAGGGTTTCTCTGTGTAGCCTTGGCTATCCTGGAACTCGCTTTGTAGACCAAGCTGGCTTTGAACTTGCAGAGATCTGTCTCCCAAGGGCTGGGATTAAAGGTGTGTGCCACCACCACCCAGTCATTATGACATTTTAATATAAGTATATTGCCTAGGCACAGATGGCACACAACTTTAATCCCAGCATATGAGAGGCAGAGGCAAGCAGATTCTGGAAGTTAGAGGCCAACCTGATCTACAAAGTGAGTTTCAGGACAACCAAGGCTACACAGAGAAACCCTGCTTGAACAAAACTCTGTGTGTGCATGCATGTGTGTGTGTGTGTGTGTGTGTGTGTGTGTGTGTTCTCCCTGAACTACTCTCTCTTATACTTTCTTCTTCTACTGGTCACCTTCCTCTTCCTAAATATCCCCTACCCTATCTTTATACCATAAATAAACAAATGATAAATAGAGACAAAAATACATGGTCATAAGAAGATACAACATAGATAGATGGTTTCAATGGGTAGAGTATATATAGATCATAGACATACAGACTAACAGATGATAGATGATAGATAGACAGACAGATAGATGATAGATAGATAGATAGATAGATAGATAGATAGATGATAGATGATAGATAGATAGATAGATAGATAGATAGATAGATAGATAGATGGATGATAGATAGATGATAGATAGATTGATAGATAGATAGATAGATGATAGATGATAGATAGATAGATAGATAGGTAGATGGATGATAGATGATACAGAGAGATAGAGAGAGTACATACAATGAAAAAGTTGTGATATTTGTCTTGCTTGATGTGGCTTTTATCAGTAAATATTATAATCTTCAGTTCAATCCACTTTCTATATAATTTTAATCCTTGTAGCTGATCTTGTTGTGCCCACATCATGAGACCCCCGAGTAAGACCACCACAGAGCTAATATCTGATTCAAACACACAGGGGTTTATTGATTACAAGCCTGGATTTGGTCTGTGTTCCAGCACTCCGACACAGGGAGTGGAGGAGGATGGCCTTGAGCTCTCAGAATGAGGGGTTTTAAAGGGAAAAACCACAAGCAGGATGTCACAAGCCTTTGTGTCCTATGGTTGGAGGAGGGTGTGTAACCTTTGGATTTACTGGTCATAATCCAGAGGAATTTTTCAACAATGGTTATCAGAAGGACATTTGGAGCCCACAGATGTTGTTTATCAGGATTGGTTTATTCGAGAGGCAATCATGTTAGTAACTTTTAATTGGCTAGGATTAGTTAGAGGTTACAGTTGGGAAGGCCTGTCCAAGTCCCAGGCTTTGTCCTTGAGCTGCCATGGGGGCTGGCTGGCCTAGCATGTACTGACTGTGGGGGCTGACTCGGTGGCCCAGGCCCCGTCCTTGACACATGCACATAGCTCTAAGTTGGTGAGGGGTCCCAGACAGTAACAATTGGCTGAACCTTGAGTGGTCAGAGTACATGCAGAAATGGAGCTGCTTCAAGAACTATGTCTTTTGTTGATGGTCCTCTCAGAAACTGCTTGCTCAAGTCTCAGGAAACTGAAATTGAGTCCCGATCTCTGAGAGAAGACTGAGCAGCCTGTTATGGCGTCTGCCTGGTCCTTTCATCTAAAGCCTCATTTGTCCATCACCTGCTCATGGACACCCAGGCCAACTCCAGAATTTATAATAAACAGGTTTGGGAATGCTAAATTGGGTTCCTTTGAGTATATTCCCAGAACTTCCCGTATGGAAGTCCTTTCCATTTCTGTCATGGCTGCACCGATCTACCAGCGGTGTGTAAGGACTTCTTTCCCTTTTTTCTCTGTTGGTATTTGCTGACTGTTTCTTGAAGATAGCAAGGATGACTGGGGAAGATGGAATTTCTGCACCTTCAGTTTAGGAAGAGTGAAAGTTGGAATATTTTAAAAATCTTTATCTTATTACAATCACCTTGCACAATAACAGATGATATAACAAACTTCATAAGTGGAAAAAGAATCTCATTGCTAGGTATAGCAATAGATGCTTCTAATACCAGCACTAACAAAGTGGGAGGCAGGGCCGGGCAGTGGTGGTGCGTGCCTTTAATCCCAGCACTCGGGAGGCAGAGGCAGGCAGATCTCTGTGAGTTCGAGGTCAGCCTGGTCTCCAAAACGAGTTCCAGGAAAGGCGCAAAGCTACACAGAGAAACCCTGTCTCAAAAAAAAAAAAAAAAAAACAACAACCAAAAAAAAAGTGGGAGGCAGAAGGATCAGGAATTCAAGATCATCCATAATGAGCTCATGGCTAGCCTGAGCTACATGAGAAACACCCCCCCCCCAAAAAAAAGTAAAAAGGGAATAATAAAGGAAAGAAGAGAAAAGGATGAAAAAATTATGTATAAGGTATAACTCTCCGAGATCTTATCTCCATAAGTGTCCTGAATCCATGTCTTGTCATTTTCCTTTTCCTCCCCTTCCCTCTTCTTCCTCCTTCTCCTCCCCTTTTCAGGAACCTTTGATACATAATCCTGGCTGACCTCAAACTCAAAATCCCCCTGTCTCAGCCTCCTGAGTGCTGGGCCTGTAAGTGTGCAGTAGCATGCCTAGAACAAACTATTCTTTAAACCATAGAATTCTGTTTCCTCGGATATAAAATGTGAATAGTGATAATGAGTATTTCACAGAGTTTCTGAAAGGAAAATGGTCTATCCAAATATCAGTTAAACTCATTAAAGTTTTTAGCCTGGTACCTGACATGGTGAACACTCACTGACCTTTAGCCTTATCATCATGACTTAGAGTTGTTCCATAAAGTTCTGTTCAAGACAATCACTCCTGTGGAACTTCCAGCAATGGTGAAATCTGTTCTTTATCTACTTCTCTGATTTAGTAGATACTGAACATGCATAAAATATTGAACACTTAAATGTGGATGGCATGCCTGATTAGGGAAGCTTTTATTTAATTAATTTAAATAATTGCTTCAAGTAGCTAGTGACTACTCTATCAGACACTGAAGTTTGGGAATCTTTTATCATCTTATTCTCTTCACATGGTAAACATACCTATACACACAGGTTCAGTTGCTTGTATCTAAGCATCCACCACATCTACATCTCACCACAAAGTAGCTAGTGTTTACAGAATGCTGTTCATGTATACTAGTTAATTCAGCCTGTCACATCCCTGTAACATCATCATGGTTATTGTAGTTACAATGTAGATGAGGAAAAACAAAAGTGAGATGATTTATGTTGAAGGGGGAGTTGAAAAGGTGACCTTCATGTTTCCTCACTCCTAGCCTGAGATCCATGGTTTGCCTAGGGGCATGACTATTTTTGACAAAATCATCACTGGAGTATGATCAGACTTCTACTTCCATCCATTCTGGATTCTTTGTGTGTCTATAGAATGGGGTCTGGTTGGATC
>CABHPP010138290.1:0-10604 GCA_902168425.1 Peromyscus attwateri | reverse complement strand
AAGGAAGGAAGGAAGGAAGGAAGGAAGGAAGGAAGGAAGGAAGGAAGGAAGGAGAAGAGAAGGGAAGGAAAAGGAGGAAAAGGAAGAGAAGGGAGAGAGAGAGGGGGGGAGAAAAAAGAAAGAAAGAGAGAGAGAGAGAGAGAGAGAGAGAGAGAGAGAGAGAAAGAAAAAAGAAAGAAAGAAAGAAAGAGAGAGAGAGAGAGAGAGAGAGAGAAAGAAAGAAAGAAAGAAAGAAAGAAAGAAAGAAAGAAAGAAAGAAAGAAAGAAAGAGAGACAGAATAAAAGAAAAGAAGCAGAATTCTTGTGATGTTTAAATCAGCACAGTCTAAAAAGCTGTTAACTTATGAAGTTTAAAAAAGAAAATCACAGCATCACCATCTTCACTGAGTGTATTTTAAACAAATCTATTGACAATTAGCTCCTGTTACTCACATGCTGTATATCACACTTATTATAAGTGTGTGTGTTCTTAATGCACATTTGTATATGTTAGTGCAGTTATAACACTAATATCATTTTAAAGTTACTACCCAACATAGAAATTCTTAAAAACAAATATATGTTTTTATTTTTATGACAATTTGAGTATTGTATTTAAATGCACTTTTGTGAAATAGTGTTGATTGCAATTGGGATTTAATTGAAGTAAATTACTTGTAAAGGATGGAAAACAGGATCATGGTCTTAGCAATAAATCTAATTCAAAGTTCTCTGTGCTGAGCCATATTTTACTCCTGTGTTGTAGTATGACAGTTTGTGAAAGTGTGTGTATGTGTGTGTGTGTGTGTGTGTGTGTGTGTGTGTGTGTGTGTGTATGTGTGTACATGCACTGGGCAGACATAGAAAGTATGCTTTGTGATAAAACCATTTATATATATATATTTTTCAATGAAAAACATATGATGTTTTTCATTGAAAAAATTCCTTCATGAGTAAGATAATGGCCATCATTGATTCTGACAACCCAAATGAGTATTTTTGTAATGTCATATAAACTGGGACCATGAAATACTATCACATAAAATTCAACCTTTCAGGACTTACATATATAAGAGGTCATGTTAATAGGACTGTTTAGAAAAGTTGGGTTGGCAGAAATACAAATGTATCTACTATTCAGTGCAAATATTTGTGCTTGCTCTTTCTCAGAAGAAGTATTGACCTTTTTGTTGAGGTATTTACAAGGCCTTTAGAGCCATTCTTTCAAAAAAATCAATCCTTTCATGGAATATCAATTGTTAATATCATCAAAATAATTGATTAATTATGTTTCAAACTATAAGTTCTAGGTAAAGTCACAAATTCAATGACTATATGTTTAAATGTCACCTCATGCCAAAGAATATCCTTGCCATATAAAACAAGAATCTCAGCCGGGCGTTGGTGGCGCACGCCTTTAATCCCAGCACTCGGGAGGCAGAGGCAGGCGGATCTCTGTGAGTTCGAGGCCAGCCTGGGCTACCAAGTGAGCCCAAAAAAAAAAAAAAAAAAACCCCGAAAAAAAAACACGAAAAAAAAAAAAAAAAAAAAAAAAACAAGAATCTCCAAGGCAAGGTCTCCCCTTGCTTTGGAGGAGGTGGGAATGTGGGGCTAGATGGGGGGGGAAGACTGGGGGGTGGGAGGAGGGAGGACAGGAATCCGTGGCTGATATGGAAAATTAAATTAATTATAAAATAAAATTAAAAAAAAAACAAGAATCTCAGTGGTTGGCTATATTTAATAAATGTTAATCCATGTAATTTATATCTCTTACAATTGAATTTTTTTTCTTTCTTAGAACTTATAAACAAAGCATAAGTGATAATCTTAGAAACTTATGGAATTGAAGAATTAGTAAAGAGAAATTAGAAGGATGGATTATAAATAAAACCTCCCCTCTTTAAGCTGACAAATTATCACTTAACATCTATTTTATGAACAATTTTGCCAAAGGTTCAGACCCTACATCTTTTATAATATTCTGGAATAAACAGGGAAAAATAGCCAAATATCTTAAGTAGATGCGTAAGTAGATTAATAAACTCTTATATCCACAGAAAAGGAACAAGAGAATTAATGAACCTTTGAACTGTGCAGCCAGTCAGTACTGTGTACATTCAAGTCAATGCAATGCTGACATTTATACAATTCTCTATTCTTGTGTAGATATATGAAGTTATTCTCCATGTGCCAATAAGAACATCATAGAAAGATTTAAAAGATCCTAAATCAAAACTTGAGAAACTGTAGGGAGAAAATATAGGCATGTTTAAAATATAAACTAAACAGAATTTCTTAAACAAAACACAAACCTGAAATCCATAACTGGAAATATTAATACAGTTTATTGCTTCCTATTTTAAATTGCCCTATAAGAAAACATAAATTTAAAAGTCAAATAGATTGAGAGAAGTCATTTACATGTAAATAACAGAGAATTCATATGCAAAATATTTTAATACCCTATATATCTTTGTGCACAGGCACAGAAGTGAAGGATAAGGCAAAGGACGTGAATAATTGACTCCACACACATGGCCAAGCACCCTAGGAAACCATAGCCACCTCAGAAATAATGAATGAAATGAAGTAAATAACAATGTGCAGCTTTTCTCAGCCATCCTACTGGGGCATGAAGAGAAGTCTCATATTCAAAATTTGTTAAAGAGAAGTAATAAATAATACCAAGGGAAAAATTTAAATTAAATCCCAAGCATGGTGGCACAGGCCTTTAATTCTAGTACTTGGGAAGCAGAGAGAGGTAAATCTCTGTAAGTTTCACAGTAGCCTGGGCTATATTGTGAGAGCCTATCTCAAAAAAAACAAACAAACAAAAAAAAAAAACAACAAAACAAAACAAAAAAAAACAAAAAACAAAACAACAAAACCAAACCCTAAAAATAAATAAATGATATAATCAAAATAAAAATAAATCTGTTATGGAGCTGGAGAGGTGGGTCAGGGGTTAAGAGAACTGACTGCTCTTCCAGAGGACATGAGTTCAGTTCCCAACTACCTCCAGCTCCTAGGAATTCAGTGTTGCACACACAAAGCTGACGTTCATGTATATGTGGATAATAATAAAAATGAGTATTTAAAAATTTTAAAATATGTTACAACTCTTTTAGGAAAACATTTTTATTATAGTAAAATTTAAGATTCTAAAGACAACATTATATATCAACCAAAGTTCCCCCAAATCCAAATTTCTATACCTATTTGAAAAAAAGCTACTTGCACAAATATAGAGAATATTCATAATATTGTACATTGCATGCATTTATAGAGGAATGCAAAAACATGAATTAGCCATATATACAGTTAATATATATAGCATATAAAATAAATAATACAAAAATATCTAAGATAATTTATTGTATATTCTGAAATACAACAGATTATAATTAGTTTTAAATTAAGAGAAAAAGAAAAACAAACAATATTAATGTAATTTCATCTATATTTAAACTTTTTGATGAGCACTGGACATATCTGTTGTTGGTTGTTTTTTTACTCTTTTACTCTTTACTTTCTTGGGGGGGGGCATGCCACCCAGCTCCCAAATATGTGACACATGGAAACTTATTATTAATTATAAATGCCCAGCCTTAGTTTGCCTTGTTGCTTGCCAGCTTTTCTAACTTTAAATGAACCCATCTACCTTTTACCTTTGGGCTTTTTCCTTTTCTTATTTCTGTAATTTTGTTTTCACTCTTACTCTATGGCTGGCTGGGTGGCTGGGTGGCTGGGTGGCTGGGTGGCTGGGTGGTTGGTCCCTGATGTCCTCCTCCTTGATCCCTCTTCCTCTTGTTCCTTTGCTCCTAGATTTTTCCACCTCTTTATTCTCTCTGCCTGTGAGCCCCATCTATCCTTTCTCCTGCCTCTCTATTGGCCATTCAGCTCTTTATTAAACCATCTGGTGTTTTAGACAGGCGCAGTAACACAGCTTCACAGAGTTAAACAAGTGCAACATGAGAGAATGCAACACATCTCTGCGTCATTAAAGCAAATGTCCCAGAGCATAAACAAATGCGACACATCTTAAATAATATTCTCCAACACATATCCAACCATCTTTCTTCAAATGTATACTATTTATACTTACGCAAATATCACACTGATTTTAATTAATATTACTGGGATTAATTATAAATGTGTAAAATGAATGCATAAGACAGATTAGGCCATCAGATAAAATGTAGGCATTTAAATGCAGAGAATCTGCAAGAGGTTAGGTTGTTATACCTCAACATGATCATAATGTCTCTCTATAAAAAGGTGAGTTGGGATTAGAATAGATGTTTGAAGATCATCTTCATAATTTAATTTTCAATTCCCCTACATATATGTATATGTATCTACTTACAAAAAGGAATATAGTTAGAAGTCCACACAATTCTTCACAGATCTTGAAAGGACAAATTTCAGCTTCATATGAAAACACAATAAATACAGCACAGCTAAAACAATCCTGACTAAAGAACAGCGGGAGGTCTCATCATCCCCAATTTCAAGTTGGACTACAAAGATATAGTAATGAAAACAGCATGGTATTGACACAAAAATAGACAAGTTGATCAATGGAATTGAAGGCCCAAACAGAAATCAATACACCTGATTTTTGATAAAGAAGGCAGAAACACATAATGGAGAAAAGGCAGCATCTTCAATAAATGGTGCTGGTCAAACTGGATATCTGCATGTAGGAGAGTACAAATAGGTATGTTGCTTTTTTAATTTTATTTTATTAATATTTTTTCATTTATTTTACATACCAACCACAGTTTTCCCTCCCTCCTCTCCTTCCATTCCCTCCTCTGACTCCCATCTACTTCCCTCCTCATTCACTCCTCCTCAGTCCCCAGTCTCCATTCAGAAAGGGGCAGGCCTCCCAAGAGCCTGAACAAAGCATGGCACATCAAGTTGAGGTAGGACTTAGCTCCTCCCCCTGCATAAAGGCGAGGAGAGGTAATTCAGATCCGTTCTTATCACCCTGCACAAAAGCCCACTCTAAATGGACTAAGAACTAGCTACACTGATAAAAAAGAATGAAGGGAGTAGCTTTGAAATCATTGGCACAGCAAAGGACTTTACGAACAGAAAACCATTAGCACAGGCACTAAGACCAACAATTAAAAAATGGGACTTTATGAAACTGTAAATTTTCTGCATGGCAAAGGACACCATCATTTGGACACAGTTGCAGTCTACAGAATAGCAAAAGATTTTTTACCAACTACACATCCAAAAGAGGGCTAATATCAAAAATATATAAAGAACTCAAAAAATGTATATCAAGAAAACAAATAACCCAATTTAAAAATGGGATATACACATAAACAGAGAATTCACAATAGTGAAACAAATGGCTGAGAAACACTTAAAGAAACGTTTACCACTCTTAGCCATCAGATGAATGCAAATCAAAATTTGAGATTTCATCTTACACTGGACAGAATCAACCAAACAAGTGACAGCTCATGCTGACAATGATGTAGAGTAAGAGGAAGACTCATGCATTTCTTGTGGGAATGCAAACTCATACAGCCACTATGAAAATCACTGTGTCAGCTCCTCGGGCAGATGGGAACTGATGTACCTCAAGACCCAGTTATATAGGCATATACCCAAAGGATGGTTCATCCTACCACAGAGACACTTCCTCAACCATGTTCATTGCTGCTCTATTCATAACAGCCAGAAATTGGAAGCAATATAGATGCTCCTCAACAAAAGAATAAGGAAAATGTGGTACATTTACAGAGTGGTGTATTACTCAGTCATTAAAAAAGAAAATGACATCACTAAATTTGTAGGCAAATGGACAGCACTAGAAAACAATCATCCTGAGTGAGTTATCCCAGACCCAGGAAGAAATACATGGTATGTATTCACTTATAAGTGGACATTGCCTGCTAAGTGATAGCCAAGCTACAGTCCATGGAACCACCAAGAGTAGTTATAGAGTTAGGGACTAGAGAAAATGGATAGATCTCATTAGGGAAGGAAAATAGAATAGATAGATATGGATGAAGGCGAGGTCTGGAATAGGAGGATCAAGTATAGAGGGGGAGAGAGGAGGCTGAGAAAGGGAACATAGGAGACACAGATAAAATGAAGGGACATTTGAGTGGTAGTATGAAAACATAATACAATGGAAACTTCCTAAAGTATATGCAGATATGAAGGCAATCTAAATGAAATTGCCAAACACTGAGGGAGACAGAGGTCCAACTGGCCAACTCTTGTCACCACAGAAAGCTTCCAGTACAAGGATTAAGTTACACCCAGTTGAGTTGTTGGCCAAAGGGACCTTATCAGAATCCACAAACAACCCAGGCTATTTCCAAGACTATAGTTTGCTCTCCACAAATTAACCTCAAGGCCCCATTGCTGAAGGCAACACCTACACAACTCATTGAAAATTAATTTTCCAAATAAATTCATGCTATTAAAGTGTCACTTCCCTTATGAAAACTTGCCAGGCACAGATTTTTTTAAAGGATGTTGACACAGTTCAATTAATTTTTAATTTAAATTTGAGAATTTCATACATTTATATAGTGTATTTTGATCAAAATAATTTTAAAATGCATGTGCTACCCTGCCTGTATAATACCCTATATTTTAATTATAAGTGTATGGGGTAAGCATTTGCACATGTGCATGTAAGGTGTGGGAAGGCTAGAAGGTAGTGCTGAATCTTCTAGAGCTAGTGTTATAGGCAATTGTGAACTTTCCAATG
Organism: Peromyscus attwateri; assembly: GCA_902168425.1. Lineage (NCBI taxonomy): Eukaryota > Metazoa > Chordata > Mammalia > Rodentia > Cricetidae > Peromyscus > Peromyscus attwateri. Next base: position 3,880 of record CABHPP010138290.1, on the reverse strand, counting down.
TGGGTGCTTAGAAACAAACTGGCTTTCTATAAAAAAAAAAACATGTGCTTTTAGCAATTGTACCATCTTTCTATCCCTAATCAAAATAATTTTTAAGGCAGTATTTGAGTGGTGGTCAAATGCAAGGTGATCATTATTGGCCATTTATATTCTTATCTTTTGAGATAGCACACTACAGGCCTACGTCATTGAAGTTTCCAACCCATGAGCACAAAGGCAAGGACATTGCCAAATAGCCAGGAAAATGACTTTTCTTAGAGTGATGATACATCAGATACAATGTTGAAGTGGGTATTTCTACAAGCATAATAAAAATAATAATACATTTTTTTCATATTATGGTATTCACAAAATATAGTAATCAGACATAAACAAAAGACAACAAATGTGAATCATGTTTCTGTAGCATCAATGCTGTTATCAAATGAGGCCAGAATAAAAATCTATTCAAACCACTGTACCATGGAGTCAACAATGGAAGTACTGATATGATCTCCCTAGCCAACTGCACCACTGAAGGTTGTTATCCTAATGCATCAAAGAGTTTAAGAAATTGGAGGAGAGGAGTGGTTCTAAGTTCTCCCAGAATAATTTTTTAAAATGACATTTTAATACTATTACACTATATTTGACAAAGTAAAATGTAAGTGGCAAGGAGCATGTGAAAATGACCAGCACTGAATAACATCCACACACTTGAATGCACCTGATACCTAAGTAGACTTCTGTAGCTCATACTTAATAACTTCCAGTTGATAATATGAGGTCATTTTTGAACATTCACAGTACAGGTAATATAGAACCTATGTTTAATTAACAAAAGCTATGTAGTATTTCAGCATACATCATTAAATGATAGAAATTTTGAAGAGAAATCAACAAGCCAAAGTTGCACTAGTTCCAAAATTCTTTTTGTATCTCTCATTTCTGCTGAGTTCACAACACTTAACTCTTTTGCATCTCTGGGGACTGGAGCCAAGAAGGCTTTATACATGCTGGACAAGCGTTCTACCAACTAAGCTACCCGCCAGCCTCCCTGCTTTCACGTTTCATGTTGTTATAAGGTTTCTCTAAATTCCCCAGCTCTAAAGTTGCCATCCCCTTGTCTAGCTCAGATTTAACCTTTAATTGACATTAGGTAATAATTCTGTTAACAAATTAAATGTTGTTGAAAAGTTGGCCCTGTATCTCTCACTTCTTGGCTATAATCAACTCAAATAAGTACTTAAATGAAGGAAATGCATATAAATAGCATGAGGAGAGATGTATGCTCCATGGCCTTGCGTAGTTCTGTTTTGATATTTATATAGCACAGATGGGCCAGGGTTTTGTGAAGACCTTTATTTACATTACAGGGACTGATTCCCTGTCAGAGCAGACATTCCCCAAAGGTACCATCTCATATCTGTGTTCATTTTCCCAGAAGAGAATCATTCTATGTTCAGTACCTGAATATTAGTCTAAACTAGACTAATATTCCCTGTACCCTGTTCCACCATTCTCTTAAAAACTGCTTTTCCAGAATCTTTGCACAAACATCTTGGAATCCCCATAGTATTACAAAGTAGAGATTAAGTTCTTTAATTATATAGTTCCATCATGATTCCACAATTACTTTGCTTACTTATTTCTTTAAATCTATAAATGAATAGCTAAAACACAAGCACATGCTCAAAAATCAGTAGAAGCATGATCATAAAATAGCCTAAACTCTGTAGAGCAAAACATCTACTCCCTGGTGTTAGCATTAGCATATGGGCAGGATAATAGTTTAACTTGAGACTTTTTAAACCCAGGTATAGATAGACTCTCCTATAGAGCATTGAACAACATTTCCAAAGAAAACTATTCTCCACTTCTCAAGTGGTAGACCAGAAGGACAAAGCCCCTGTTTCAGTCCTTAATATACTGAGGCTATAATGAATCTGTTTCTCCTACATTCTCAATTCTGTATTTTAAATTTTATTTTTATTTTTTATTTATATATGTTTATATATAACATATATATATATATATAAGTATGAATGTAAGTATGTACATATGTCTGAAATACTCATGGAAGCCATAAGATATTGGATCCCTGGAGCTGAAGTTACAGGTTGTTGTGATCCACCAGACATGTGTGCTAGGAATCAAACTTGGGTCCTCTGAAAGAGCAGTACCCACTTTGAACCACTGAGCCATATTTCAAGTCCTCCATTTCTGAAATTTTAAACTGCCAGGATAAAGGTAATAATAACGTGCTAAGAAATAAATCATATATTGCTGATAAAAAATATGAGGTGACAGAGTAATAAGATAGTGCAGCACGTAAAGGTGCATGGGCCAAACCTGATAACCTGAATTGAATCCCTGAGGCCCACATGCTAGAAGAGGAAATAACTATTGATAGTTTCATGCACTTGGCCACACACACACACACACACACACACACACACACACACACTCACACACACACACACACACCTTAATGTAATAAAAATAATTTTGAAGCCAATGCTAGTTAGAGACTTAACTAACATTCTTTGTTACATCCTTGAATTCTGCATGCCTTTGTAACTTTCATCTCTTGCTCAAATATTTACAACAGAGCTCATGAAGCGTGTGCAAGTGAACACTGTTGATTCACTGTGTGTTGACTGAACACTATTGATTGTACATTATCAATACTCTTGCTGCATGGTTTATTTCAAATAAAAATGTATGAAAAGTTAATGGCTTTCACAATCTATATAAACTTGTGTGAGTGTCATTATCAATTTTTATGACATGAAGATATGATGACAATGAGCTCTATAGGGAAAATAATGAATGCTTATTCATAGTTGAAGAAGAAGGACTTAGCAGGAAGCATGACTTACCTTTGCCTAAGGGTAACACTCAATGTAACTGAAAACTGAGTGGCATTTAATGCTACTAAAATATACTAACTGCTCTTCCTTAACAGCGGTAGATCAGGAATTCTTTGAAAAATGTATTGTTTTAACATACATACATTAAAGTAGTTGTAATTATTAACTAATCAAATTCATGGATATAAGGAATATGAGGAAAAGCACCAATGAAATGTGAGCAATGTTTCTGGAATAATCAGTGACTTGGTCCTGAGTAATACTTCAGCACTTTCAGATGAGGTTATTATAGCTAATTTATTTTGCATTCCTATATAATTAATGAAAAATTTAATGATATAAATCTATTAAGATATCAATTCACATTTTTTTCTATTTTGTGATCTACTTATTTTTAAAGCCAATTTATTTTATAAATTAAAAAATAACACTTATTTGTTCTGTGGGGAGATCATAAGTAACAGTCAAGTCTCATATTCATTTCATATACAAAGTGGGCCTGAACATCCATCCCACTGTGGCAAGTAGCTTATGACATCAGCAAGGAGACTATCAACATATCTCATGTGTCACTTAGATTGTTGAATATACTTGGGAATTACTACAAAAAGAAAATTCAATTCAAGTCCCACCAGATAGTCAGACCACATCTTATAAATCACTGAAAAACCATAAATAGAAAACGAAAATGGGAGGTTTATTTTGTGGGGTAACTTAAAAGTAAAGGGATAGGTTACAGGGTCCGGGAAAGGTGTAGTGCAGTCCAGTGGTGTTCTCTGGAGAACTCTGCTCAGTCTACCTCCATCATCCAGGATCCAGGAACCAAGAGAGCCTGCACATCCAGATCTCGGGTCTTAAGGGCTCCTGTCTCGGCCCTGCATCCTAGGTGTGACAGTTACTGGAAGCCTCAATGGGGGTAGTACCTCCAGGTCAAAGCTGGAACAGCTACCCACTACAGCTGATTGATAGATATAATTTGGGTTTGTGTGTGTGTCATATGAGCACATGCACAAGCACACACACACACA
>CABHPP010138289.1:42635-57340 GCA_902168425.1 Peromyscus attwateri | reverse complement strand
GCCTTCCACTTGTGAGCACTTTCTCTGGGCCTGGACCTGCGAGCTGCTTCCCTGAATTCCCTCTGGTGCCTGCTGAGCTTCCTCCACCAGGCTTTGCTGGCACCTTTGTTTGAGGGGCGAGACGCTGGGCTCTGAGCTCACCTTAGCATGCTCCACAGTAAGCGGTGGCCTGGCCACTGCCTCCTCTGTTCACGCCCTGTGACAGCTGTCACTGGGTGCTCAGGATGCTGTGAGGAGGCGAATGGGTGACTGTGGTCTCCAGCTAGTCGGGGTTTTCAGGATGACTACATGTATCTGGATGCCTAGCCGGTCTGTCTGTCTGTCCGTGGGCTTGTTTGGTTTACTGTTGCAGGGCCTGTGGTATGGCAAGTGTAGGTTGTATTAAAAGCTGTCACTGGCTGCGTGGTGGCCTGATGTGTGAGGTGATGAGGTGGCCTGACAGTCAGGTAGACAGGAGGGAGTATAGGAAGATCAGGAGCCTCCTTTCTGCCTCTTCTTCCTGCAGGGCTTCAGAGTGGATGAAAACTCCTCTGATGTCGCATAGGTTTTCTCTGGCAGCCATCCCCGCTTGGGCTCTATGTGGACGACCTCAGGATGCTTGTGCCCGGCCAGGTTGGAGGCAGTAGCTGGCCAGGCAGCTTCCCATTCAGTCTACTCTACAGCTCACTCTCACTGCCCGTGGTGCACACAGTTGGCGGTACACTGTGGCCAAGATGGCCCTCACCCCGGCCTTCGTGAGGTTCCCAGTGTAGTGGGTTAGACAAACCAGTCCTCAGACAGTGGCAGCCTGTCATGTCCCCACCCCAACCCTGGGGAAAGTGACACTACCACATGTATGCTGCGAGGGGGACTGACCAGTGTCCTCGCTAGTGTGCATGTCAGTCATCTTTCATGCCGCAGCAGCAGCAGGGACAGTAACAGCAGCAGCAGCAGCAGCAGCAGCAGCAGCATGCAGGACCATGGCAGACCCTGTTCTACACGCCTCACTTGTGTTGTCTGCATGTTCCCAGCAGGAAGGGACTGTCACAACCCGTGGTTCTGCAGGTAGAACACTGAGGTCCAGAGAGGTTAGGTGACTTGGCGAGGGACACACAGCTAGAATGGCCAAGCTAGCACCTGGGTCTGGGCAGTCTGCTCTTAGCCCACGGAACCCCTGTACCGGGAGACAGGCCTCTTCCAGCAGCGGTCTAGAAGGAGCACTGAGACAGAATGAGAAGGGTGGCTGTGACAGCCCTTCAGGAGACCATACCCAGCCACCTAAAGGAAGAGGAAGGGGCCAGGGTGGTGGCGCACACCTTTAGTCCCAGCACTCAGGAGGCAGAGCGAGGCGGATCTCTGTGAGTTCCAGGACAGCCTGGTCTACAGGACGAGTTCCAGGACAGCCAGGGGGAAAAAAGTAAGCTGGCAGTTCTGCGCAGAAGGCACTGTGGGTTCAAGGCTCTGACAGTCTGGTGTGTCCGATTTGGACGGCTCGGCTGGAGGAGTGCAGAGAGGGGCAGGTGTATGAGACGTGCAGGCCTCACGCAGGCAGGCTGTGTGGTCACCACTGGAGGCACATGGGTAGCTCACTTCACAGTCTCTCCTCATGGCAGCTTCTCTGCTCTTAGGTCTGGTCACAGTCAACAGTTGTCTCTGTCCCCTGCACTTGTCCCGTAGACCCCTTAGGTCCTTCCTGTGGACTGGAGCCACTGAGACGCACGAGACTGATAGGGTATTAAAGGCCTTCTTTGTGGGACAGAGTAGGGTACTTTTGTGACCTGGCGCTAGGTGGCCCTGGGCAGTTGATTTCCTCTTTGTGGGCCTCAGTTTCCTAGTTTAAGGTAGAGGAGTCCCACCCACCCAGGTCTGTTTGGGGGCCCATGGTGACAAGTCTCTGTGCCTGGCACATGCCGGCCACAGCTTCAGCTGTGTGGGCCACCAGTGTAGCAGACCGTAAGCTTTGGACAGGCTGACACTGCCATGCTCGGGGGTGGTGAGCACTCGAGAGTGATAGACAGGAGGCCAGTGGGCCCAGCCTGGTGCTGTGTCAAGCAGGCCAGGCCTGCAGAGTTCACATTCCATGCCCTGGCACCATCTTGCCGTCTTGATCTTTAGAATGAGCAGAACCTGCCCACTCTGCCCACTCCACAGCCCCAGTGTGTCCTGTCCACCAGGTCTCCTGCTGGATTGTCCTGCCATCTCCCTGGTTCCCTGTTCCCGCCCTCCCCTGCCTAGTCCCTTCCTGCAGCTCCATCTTACTTGGGAAAGATGGAGCCCTTGCTGCAGCCCACAAGGCTCCACCCGATCTGCCTCAGCTCAAGCCTGTGCTGCTTAACCCAGCTGTCTCCCAGCCTGCCCCGCTGCAGCCACCAGGCCGCCTTGGCGACTTCCGACAAGTGCCACCTTCGCCCTGACTGGTTTCTACCTCCTGCCCCTCTTCCAGAGCACAGGTGCTCTTTGGACAAGGCCTTGTGCAGTGAGAACGTGACAGACAGTTCTCGCCTCCTTCACCTGAGCCTCTGAGCCTGTCTTTATTTCCTCTCAGAACTTCAGTCTGCCCTGCAGACTTGGGTGGACGTGGTTTATTGACAGTCACCTTTCCCCAGGGTGAACCCTGCAGCAGAGCTGTAGAGCTGTGGGCGGGGCAGGCTCCGCCTCAGTTGTCACTCAGGGGCTGATAGGGAGGTGAAGGCCCAGCAGCTATGACAGGTCACTTAGGAGTGTGTGTGTGGTGTGTGTGTGTGGGGGGGTCTGGTGAGGAGGGACCAGGGGCCATCATCTAGGAAGACTCCTGGAAGAAGCGGGACAGAGGGAAGGCTAGGGAGCACAGTAAGATTAGGAGTAGAGCTGATGGTGGGAGGAAATGGGCATGGGCCACCCCCCACTGTCAGCTCAGTCCTGGAAAACGGGGTACACTGAGGCAGGAATGGCTCTTTTGGAGGTGGCGGCTCATTCCTTTTGGAGTGTGGGAGGTGGAGGCATTTGCCTCTCATCAGAGTTGACGTGGAGCAAGGGGTGCAGGGGTAACTGGAAACGTGAGTACCCCACACTTTGAAGAATTCAAGAGAGCTTTTTAAAAACTGAACTAAGCATTTCAAAATATAGTACTGTTTTGGTGCATGGCTTTAATCCTAGCACTCATGAGGCAGAGGCAGGTGGATCCCTATGAGTTCAAGGCCAGCCTGGTCTACAGAGCAAGTTCCAGGACAACCAGGGCCACACAAAAACACTCTCTCAAAACCCAAAAAACAATATATATGTAGTTTGTTGTTGTTTGTTTTAGAGTTTTTAGTGTGTGCCCTTGGCTGGGTGCTCCTGTCCCTGCCATACTGCTCCGTCTGTTTGTCTTCTCCAGAGTACCTAATCACCCCTTTATGTCTAGGGTCCAACAAGATACTCCCAACACTGGCTTAGACTAGCCCCTGCCTGAGGTTTCTGGAGCCGGAGCCGGGGGGCTTGTGTTGGTGACTTTCCAGGGCCACAAGTTCCCTGGTGGCAGTGAGGGGCGTGTCAGCACTAGAGCAGAATGAAGACCCTTTGATGGCAGGGAGGGACAGGTTCTCAGGCAGCTTTTCTGTGGTCACCTGTCTCACCAAAGGCCCCAGGAGGGGGTCCGGGAGGCCCATTCCCCATGGGACCAGGACAGGAGAGGGAAGGGGAGGTCTGGAGCCAGGGAGGTAGAGGCAGCATGGAGACCAAGACCAGCCTTAGACAGCACAGGCAGGTTAGAGCCCAGCCTGGTGTGCCCACCTTCCCAGGTTCAGATCCTGGCAACCTCTCTCTGGCTGGGTGCCTTGGGCAGGGGATTTCCTCTCTGGAGTCTCAGCTTCCCTCCAGACACCTGGGGTGATGAGCTTCTGTCACAGGGCTGTGCAGGTGGCATGGGGCTGGGCACCATGGACAGGGTCTGCCTGGCCGGAAGGAGGGGCCACAGGCCCTGGGAGAAGTGGCCTCTTCCGATGGTCTACCCTGGCTTTGCCCCTGGACAAGTGAGGGGGCCTCTGTGCCTTGTTGTCCTTATTTAAGGCATGGGGCTCATGGCCTCTTCTGGATCAGGAGCAAAGGTTGAGGGATGCTGGGTAAAGTGGTTCAGAGAGGTGGCACACAGTAGGTGCACATGCCTGCTGACTGTGTGGTCATGGTGACTGGTACTGAGCATTCACTCCTCGATTCTGAATAATGGCTCTGAGCCAGGCCCAGTGCCTTGCTTGTTTCCTATTCTATGTGACTCCTTGTAAAAGCTGCCGGAAGCAGCTACTGTCTGTCATCACCATCTTACCAAGAGGAAACTGAGGCCTGAGAGGGGAGCTCTTTCCCTGGGGTCACACTTGGAATTTCCTGCACGAGCTGTGGTCTTTACAGATATAAAAACCAGGTCATACAGTGCTAGTTAGCTGTCAGCTGGGGTTTTGAGGCCTGGACTTCAGGGCTCTGAAGTTCTGAACCCACGGGGTCAGGAGCTGCCTAGAAGGGCTTGGGTGGGGCCTGCACCAGGTCATTATAAACATGGCCAGTTCCTCTGTTTGTCCTTCCCTCCATACCCTGCCCAGAGGAAGGGGTGGCCCAGGCAAATATCCGGAGGTGTGCCCTTCCGCCCCTTCTGCTGCAGGGTCGTAAGTGGCTGCAGTGTGCAAGGGGGCTTGGAGGTTATGGGTGGAGGTCTGTATGGGGGAGCATGGGGCAGTGCCTTCCCATGCTCCCCCACCTTTTCCATTCTGGCCACCTCCTTAGGTTTAGTGAGAGATCACATACACCACCACCCTATTCTGCCAAGTCTGGGAGCTGCCTTGGGACTGCCTGGGTGTGGGAGGTGGGAACAGAGTAGAGCCAAGAGTTCAAGGTGAGGAGCAAGCTAGACAGGGAGGACAGGGAGCCCCAGGATGCAGCACCTGGCTCCACGCTGTGCCAGGCAGCATGGGGTGTGCCTCTGTTGGGGTTGTCGAGACAGACCTAGAGTCAAGGAGGGCTTGGAAGCCAGCCGGGTCTGGGTAGCCTTGGTGCATAGGTCAAGGTGATGGCGATGGCCAGGCAGGAAAGGCTGGACGGAAGGGTGCATGGTGCCGCAGACAGACAGAGAAGGCTAGAAGCCAGAGATGCCCATCTGTCCCAGCTGTCCCGCCCCTCTGTCAGAACCACTGGGCCTGGGTCAAGCAAAGAAACTGAACCAGCTGGGAAAGCCCTGTCTAGGCCTAGGGCTGGCCACCTGCTGGCCTCTTGGGACCAGTTGAGACAGGCTGGCTGCTGAGTTGTCCCCTCCCGCCACACCTGCCTCTCACTGTGCTGCCAAACCGGTTTCCCTGGCTTCCTGCCCATTAATGTCCTTCTTGTGGGCTGAGTTGGTGGCTCCCCAAGAAACAGAGCTGTGCCGGGAGGTGGGGAGAGCTGGGCTGGGGCTCCCTGAGCACTTGTATGTAGCTACTTCCCCAGCAGGCTCTCGCTGGGGCCGGGGGCTGGCCCTGTGCCTGCCCTCCACCCTGGAGGAAGATGGAAGTCCTCTGTGGCATGCTTTGGTCCTTTGGACCTCCACTCATGGGCGCCTCCTGTAGGAAGCCTCCCCTTAGCTGTCCCTCCGTGGCTGGTAGCACTTTGTCAGCCTAGTCCCTACCAGTGTGCACTGTCACTATCTAGGGACTGGTCTGTCTGTCCCATGTGGACGGACACCTTAATGGGTCATAGGCTGTCTAGGCTGTCATCATGTCCCACCACTAGCCAGGGTGCAGTGGGTGTTAGTGAATGCATCAGTTACGGATCTTTTCTTCCTGTCTTGCAGATGAATAACTCAAAGCCCCGGGAGGAGATGTCACCCACGCAAGGGTGTTTCTAGCCCAGCCAACCTGAGACCAGGTCTGTGTGACTCTAGGGCTCCTCCCACGGGCCAGTCTCCTGGGCATCAGGGCCTGGTGGGGGCAGGGAGGGGGAGAGTGAGAGGCAGTGGAAGGGGAGGCTCTCTGTGGGGTACCACCATCATCCCTCCTTCAGCCGGGATGGAACCCAGGGCCTCCGGCCTACTGTGCTCCACCACTGAGCTACAGCCCCAGACCTTTCTTTATCTGATTTTGAGTAAGTCTCACCAGTTGTCCAGAATAGCCTGAATTCCCTCTCCATCCCAGGAAAGCTTTGGAGCTGCCATCTGCCTCTGTCCTGAGTAGCTGGGGCCGCGGGGGTTGGTGCGGCCTGTGCCCCTGGCTGGGCGCGGCCTGTGATTCTTTGACGGGGTGTTATTTATTTTAATTTACTTTCTAAAAATTATTAGTTTTAAATGTTATGTGTATGGGTGTTTTGCCTGCATGTATGTCTGTGCATCACATGCGTTCCTGGTGTCCTCAAAGGTCAGAGGAGGGCATCAGATTCCCTGGAACTGGAGTTACAGACAGTTGTGAGCTACTGTGTGGGTGCTGGGGATTGAACCCAGGTCCTCGGAAAGAGCAGCCAGTGCTCTTACATGCTGAGCCTTCTCTCCAGCTTCCCATCCCTTTTTTGAGACAGGATCTCTCTATGTAGTCCTGGCTAGCCTAGAACTCACTATGTAGACCAGGCCGACCTTGAACTGCAGAGGTCCACATTGCCTCTTCCTCCAAGTACTAGGATCAAGGACATGCGCCGCCATGCTGGCTCAAGGCATTTATTTGTGACTGGTGCTATCTAACGCCCAATAGAAGACCCGGGCCCTAGAGATAGGATCACATCACAGCGTGGTGGGGCATCCATGTGTCTGTAGCTGATGGCTGTGGCCAGGCTGAAGGTGGGGACTGCTCACTGTACACACTGGCGCACTCAGAGTGTGCCCGGCCCAGAGGTGGGCCAGGGACACTGTGGATGGGCTAGTCTAGGCACTGTTAGCATTAGTGGGGTTGGGAGACAGAAGACATGGCCCACAAGAACCAGCAGCAGGTTCCCCACAGGTCAAGGACATCTGAAGGTCATGTGATGGCCAGCAGGCTGTGTGGTTGGGAAAGGAGTTAGTGCTAACTCAGAAACTGAAGGAGGAGAGAGAGGGAGTTCTGGGGATGATAAGGAAGGGTGTTCCAGGCAAGGGGAACTGCCTGTGCAAAGGCCCTGAAGTATGGAAGCTGGTGTGGAGGTGATGGAGCGGGCTGTGTGAGGTCTCTGGGCCACAAGAAGGACGCTAGCTGTAGCTGTGAGTAGGAGATAGCTGGGTTTGACCCTCTGGATCAGTGGTTCTCAACTTGTGTGTGGGTCAGGACACCTTAGGGGTCACCTAAGACCGTCTGAAAATATAGATATTTACATCACAATTCATAACAGTAGCAAAATTACAGTTATGAAGTAGCAACACGATGACTTTATGGTTAGGGGTCACTACAATGTGAGGAACTATTTATTTATTTTATTTATTTACTTAGTTAATTTTATTTTTAGTTTTTCAAGACAGGGTTTCTCTGTGTAGCTTTGGCTGTCCTGGAACTCACTCTGTAGCCCAAATTCACAGAGCTCTGCCTGCCTCAGCCTCCTTAGTGCAGGGGTTAAAGGTGTGCGCCACCACGGCCCAGCTGAGGAACTGTTATTAAGGGCTGCAGCGCTAGGAAGGTTGGGAACCACTGCTCTAGTGCTTCCTAGGAACCCACAAAAGTAGCTGTGCAGAGAGCTCTTCCTGGAAGAGGCTACTGCCCCCTGCTGGTATGTGGCAGAGAGAGCTGCTGAGCCAATGGGGCAGAGGCAGGGGAGTGGGGAGGGTTTGAGGGACAGACCACCTGCTCTGGTCCCACTTCCCTGGTGCTTCCCTCCTGCAGGTGCCTGTGAGAGCCTCAGCCAACCACCGCTCACACACTTCCTGTGCTCAGGCCCTGGAGCCATGTTTGGAAAGAAGAAGAAGCGGGTGGAGATCTCAGCCCCATCCAACTTTGAGCATCGCGTGCACACAGGCTTCGACCAGCATGAGCAGAAGTTCACGGGGCTGCCCCGCCAGTGGCAGAGCCTGATTGAAGAGTCAGCACGCCGACCCAAGCCCCTCATCGACCCCGCCTGCATCACCTCCATCCAGCCTGGAGCCCCCAAGGTAGCCCTCACCACGTCTACCCCACAGCCATGCTGCCGTAGTGGCCCAGCCCTTCAGCTGCTCTTGGCCTCCTTATAGAACCCCCCACCTCTGTAACTCAGTGCCAGCCTTCTACCCACCAGCCCCATCAGGGAAGCCCATGCTGACCCCTGACCTCTCCACTCCTGCCCCTGCACCACACACCCAACCTTGGTCTCCTCAGTGGTTCATGACGTAGGGACAGCCCACTCCCAGACAGCTGCATTCCAAGAACTTAAAAGGAGCAACTGAGGCAGGTGGGAGCAGGGTAGAAGCTGTGGCCCCATTGAGACACCAAGCCATTCAGTCTTGTGGGGGTTTCCTTGTCATCCTGAGCAAAATGGCAGAGTTGGAATGGGACCTGAGGTCTGGATCCAAGATCCCCACCCTTCCCCAACCTCCATGTGCAGTGAGAATTGTGGTCTCCTTGCCCAGGCACAGCTGTAGCCACACAGGCCTAGTGATAAGAGTGTCCTGCCAGGCCTACTGAAGCCGACTTTGGAGTTGGGTTCATTCCGCAGGTGGCGGGACCCAGGGCAGCACAGCCAAGCTTGTCCGCAGTGGGTGGAGTTGGGTGTGCCTGTGGTCGGCAGGCTGGTACTGCAGCTGACTCATCCTCCCCTGCCACCAGCCCGGGCCTGGCAGGGAGGAGGCAAAATCAGCAGGGTGTCCACAGCCACAGTGCTCGGGCGGGCTGGGGTCCGGCTGTTATTTCCGTGGGCCTGCAGGGTCATGTGAGGGCCTTGCCTTCTCCCCATTGCGTAGAAAGCTCCTCCCGTCATCTGACTCTGCAGGCTTCTCGTGACCCCGGCCAGCTGGACGCCAATAGAAACTGGCCCTGCTCTTCAGGTCCTAGTCTCCAGACAGCCCACCCTAGGCCCTCCCAGGCTCCACTGAGCTCTGGGGCCATTTCTCACAGGTCATGTCGGTGTTAGATGTCCCCAGATTTTCACCCCTGCTCCTTTCACCCTCTACCTCTCCCTGCCCCCGCCCCCAGCCTGCAAGGGGGCTGACGCTTGTCCTAGTTCACATGGGGCACCTTAGCTGGTACTGCCTACACGCCAGGGTTCTTGACCATTGACCCCAAGTTCTACGACCAAAGCCTTTTTCATTCAGGTATCCGCTGAATGAAAGAAAGAAATAGGAAAGGAGGACGTGACTGCCCCTAGGTATGGTGGAGGAGAAGGTTTAGTGTAGATAAAAGGAAAAGCCCAGCCAGAGGCAGATCTGGAAGAGTCCAGTGTGGCCATGACTGGGCCATGTGAGGAGAGAGAGGAGGGGAGAGCCAGGAGAGTAAAAGGTGAAAAAAGCTAAAAGGACCAGCTTAGCCAAAATGGCTGGATTATGTAGGAAAGGGCAGCTGGGGGAAGGGTAAGCTAGCCAGAAGAACCCTGTAACCCTGGGGGACTGAGGGAGGCCGGGAGGACCTGGCGGCCAGGTCAGCCATTTGTCTGGGGTTTGACACCTAACATCCACCTTGCTTTCTTGGCTCCCTGGGCAAGGCAGGCTTCCAGACGGGCGTCCAGGGCCCCAGACAGGCTGGGACCACAGGTGGTTCTTGTGAGCTAGCTCAGCATACCCTGAGCCTGTCGGGGGCCATCCAGGTCCCGTCTCTGCGTGCCACCTGGGGGCAGTGGTGGGGCAGCTCCCCATCCCTCCGTGTCTCCCCCTCTTCCTTCCCATAGTGTGGACGCTAATCTGGGAGCCAGGACATAGGCGGGCTGTAAGTGGAGAACAGAGCGCTCGGTCCTTGGGCAGCTCACGGGGTAGGGCGGCCTGGTGGGTACACTGCCGTGTTAGCTGGTACCAAGAGCCAGAGGCCTGTGGGCTGGCACCTAAACTAGGAGTTAGCGAGGCATCAGAGACATAGGTTTGATTAAAGACCTCGAGGAGGGGAGCAGGGCAGCCATGGAGACGTTTGGAAGATGTAGGCTGTGGGCAAGGCATTGGCTCATGGGCACATGTCCGGTGTATTGGAGAAACAGCGAAGAAGCCTGTGTGCCGGGGGTCGTGGGGGCAGGGAGCATGACCCATGGCTGGTGGTTCAGGGTGTATTCCAGTTGAGTCTGCCACACAGCTCCCAGGCCTCCTAGGCCTTGACTCTAGGCTGTGGGCTTTCTGTTCTACGCCCAGCCTCTAGCCCAGGGGGTCAGATGCCTGGCTTGGGCTAATGACGCTGGCAGCCGCAGGGGAGGAAGTGCTGAGCCAGGGGCCTGTAATTTGCAGCTCTGGGGTTGATTACAGGCTGTGTGTACCTCCCTCGCCCCAGTCCACAGGCAGAACTGGCTGCGGGCTGGGAGCCAAGGAAAGTCAAGGGGCACTTGGGGAGCCCCCAGAGTGGGCGGTGGGCATGAGAGCAGTTCTTGGGGCGCTGCAGGGCCCCATCACCCCCATCACCACCACACCGTCCTTCACCGTCTCGTCTTGTTTCCGTGTTGTCTTGTCTCTGTGTCGGACGTACTGCCCGTGCCCTCCTTCTGGCCCCACCTGCCACTGCCTGGACCCCAGACCATCGTGCGGGGCAGCAAAGGTGCCAAGGATGGGGCCCTCACACTGCTGCTCGACGAGTTTGAGAACATGTCGGTGACGCGCTCCAACTCCCTGCGCAGAGACAGCCCGCCGCCACCTGCCCGTGCCCACCAGGAGAATGGAATGCTGGAGGAGCGGGCAGCCCCGGCCAGAATGGCCCCTGACAAGGCTGGAGGCAGAGGCCGGGCCACAGGCCACAGCGAGGCAGGCAGTGGTGACAGACGGCGGGTAGGGCCAGAGAAGAGGCCCAAGTCCTCCAGGGAGGGCCCAGGAGGGCCCCAGGAGGCCTCCCGAGATAAGCGCCCCCTCTCTGGGCCTGATGTTAGTACCCCCCAGCCTGCCAGTCTGGCCAGCGGGGCGAAACTAGCAGCTGGCAGGCCCTTTAACACATACCCGCGGGCTGACACGGACCACCCACCCCGGGGTGCCCAGGTAACCCATCCCCCACTTCAGCCCGCTTCAGTGTCTTCCCATTGCTTCTTCCCTCAGCCCAACCACATCCCAGCTCCTTGTGCATTTCTCATGCTGACCTCCCGTGTGTGTGTGTGTGTGTGTGTGTGTGTGTGTGTGTGATCGGCTGGGGAGAGCTAATGCAGCCTCCACTCAGGGCACTTCTTTCTTCTGTTGCAGGGGGAGCCACAAAGTGCGGCCCCAAATGGGCCATCAGCCACAGGCATGGCTGCCCCTCAGTCTTCATCCTCCTCCCGGCCTCCCACCCGATCCCGTGGTGCTCCCAGCCCAGGAGTGCTGGGCCCCCATGCCTCTGAGCCCCAACTGGCCCCCCCAGCACGTGCTCTTGCTGCCCCTGCTGCACCCCCTGCCCCTGGGCCCCCTGGGCCTCGCTCACCACAGCGGGAGCCCCAGCGAGTGTCCCACGAGCAGTTCCGGGCTGCTCTGCAGCTGGTAGTGGACCCGGGGGACCCACGTTCCTATCTAGATAACTTCATCAAGATCGGCGAGGGCTCCACAGGTATCGTGTGCATAGCCACCGTGCGCAGCTCCGGCAAACTGGTGGCCGTCAAGAAGATGGACCTGCGCAAGCAGCAAAGACGTGAACTGCTCTTTAATGAGGTAGGCACAGGCAGGAAGCCCAACACTGTCTTCTCACGGCTGTCCCCAGCCGAAGGCTCCTGCCTGTGCCTCTGTCCTACCAAGTGCCCATGACCCAGGCTGACTTGTTCCAGCTATTCCTGGGCCTGTGTTCTCGCCTCCAGACCTCTTCTTGTCTCGGGGTCCCTGTCTCTGTCATACCTCACTCTGGACCACAGCCCAGCACCCACATCCTCCAGTCCCACTTCTGTGTGGCCTCTCTCGCCCTTGGGCTCCTGCTCTAGCTTCTCTCAGGTCTCCTGGACACTCTGTATATAACATCCGAGGGAGGGGGCGTTGACGTCAAAGCCTTTACAGGCCCTCTTGGTGTCTGTCTCCCATATCCTTAAGGCAGGCTCCAGCCCCTTGCCCCGTCAGGCCCTGTTTCCATCTAGCCATAACTAGGCACTTGGTTCAACCCAGCTTCTGGCTCTGGGTGTTGGCAGCCTTGGCATCCATCACAGAGGCGGAGAGAAGTGTGTGTAGGTATGACAAGTCCCTCCTGCCTCTGCTGGAGGAGTCCCCAGAGGTCCAGCTTGGAGGCTGTCCAGCTCTGCTTGCCTATCTCCTGGCACTCCCTCCCCAACCTTCACCTGTTGCTCACACCCCACCTCAGTACTCCATCCACACCAGGAATTCCTCCTTACGCGGAACTTGCTCCCCTGGTCCCTGTAAACATAGTGTTGCCCACCACCCTTAGCTCCAGCCCTTTCCCTCTCCAGTCGGTCCTTCGTCTGGAGTTCTCTGTTAACTGCCCCCTGCACGCACACCCTTTTATTTTAGCTTTTCTTCACACCTGCTTCTCCTCTTATTCCCTGTTCCTCTTGATGCCCCTGATGGTCAGAGCACTCAGAGACCAGCCAGGACCCGTCAGGATCAGAGAACCTGCGTGGTGGGATAGGGGTTCAGGGTGCACCCCTAGAATGGAGGGGTCTGCCTCAGGCTACCTTCCAGGTATTCTTAGCTTTGGACAAGGGGACAGCTGGAGTGAGCGGGCCAGTTTGCTCCAGTGCAGCCTGCTAGAAGGTTGGGGAGAGGCCGGCTGGCGCCAGCTCTGAGGGCAATCAATACCTCTGGTCCCAGTGCCGGCTCTGCCCCGCCCAGGTGGTGATCATGAGGGACTACCGGCATGAGAACGTGGTGGAGATGTACAACAGCTACCTGGTGGGTGACGAGCTCTGGGTGGTCATGGAGTTCCTGGAGGGAGGCGCTCTCACGGATATCGTCACCCACACCAGGTACTGCTGGGTGACCTGCTGGCTCTGTGCTCCCAGGGGTGGAGCTGGGACCCTTCAGCCTCTGGTGATAGACAAGTCCCTCCAGAGTGTGGGTGGGGCAGTGAAGCCAGCACACAGGGTGGGGTCATAGCATCTTAGCTCCCCCAGCCCCTCTTGCGGCAGGTCTTTGTGACCTCCTGATGTCCTGAGGCAGAGTAGGGTCTCTCAGCTCCCCACCCTCACCCCAGGGCCGGACATTCCAGCCGGGCCCTGTCTGCCCAGCTGTTCCTTCTGCCCATGCAGGATGAACGAGGAGCAGATTGCCGCTGTGTGCCTGGCTGTGCTGCAGGCACTGTCTGTGCTCCACGCCCAGGGCGTCATCCACCGAGACATCAAGAGCGACTCCATCTTGCTGACCCACGATGGCCGGGTAAGTGGGGAAGAGGCTGGGTGTGTGAGGCAGCTTGTTTGTTTGTTTGTGTTTGTTGTTCAAGACAGAATTCCTCCGTGTAGCCCTGCTGTCCTGGAACTCGCTCTGTAGTCCAGGCTGGCCTCGAACTCACAGAGATCCTCCTGCCTCTGCCTCCCAAGTGCTGGGATTAAAGGCGTGCGCCACCATCACCCAGCAGCTTTTCATCTTTCTGACAGAACAGCTTGAAGGAGGAAGGTTTTGTGTTTTGTTTTGTTTCTTAGCATTTCAGAGGTTTCCGTCCATCATGGAGCCAAGCAGCTCCCTTCTTGGCAGCCAGGAAGCAGGAGAAAGCTTGTGCTGAGGGTCTCCTTCCCTTCATTCCAGCCTGTAGAGTAGTGCCACCCACATTCAGGGTAGCTCTTGTCCCGGTTAATCCTCTCTGGAAATGTCCTCAGACACCCCGAAGCTAGGCTCCTCACAGCCTTCCCAAGCTGATTGTCGGCAGCACACCTCGCTGGGCCCTGCCTTGCCCTCCTCCTCCTGCTGCTGCTGCTAGGACGCCAGTTGAGCCTGTTGGGTGACTAGAAGAGCAGCTGACTGCTGTGTTCCTCACGGAGCATCCCAGAGCAGGGGTCCAGATCGGGGAATGAACCGTCGTCACAGGACTGAAGCTAGAGACCCTCCCAGGGCCCAGCGAGGAAGGACTTAGGCCCACAGCCACAGCTGTAGGCTGCATGCTTCCCGGCCAAGCAGCTGGCCTGCCTCCCCTGTTGGTTTTGGTTTTGGTTTGGTTTTGACACAGGGTCTCACTGTGTAGCCCTGGCTGGCCTGGAACTTGCTATATCAACCAGGCTGGCCTTGAACTCCCAGAGATCCACTTGCTCCCACACCTGGCTTTGCTTTGTTTTTTGGGACTGGCTTCTGAGGGTCCCTGCTGGCCTGACACTTGCTACACTGCCCCGGGCTGGCTTCTGACTCCTGTTTTAGACTCCTGAGAGCTGAGATTACGGGTGTGCTCCACCATCTCTGGCGCCCAGGCAGGACCCTCAAGGGCCCTGTTGCCTGGCACTCCAGCCTTGCACACACGTGTGCCAGGTGTGCTGTGGCCCCGAGTGTGGCCTCCTGAGTGCCTCCCTCACTTCAGCCGGGTTTGAGCACAGGGTGACCAAGAAACAGTCCGGAGCTGTGCTGTGAAGCTGACTTTGCCAGCTCCCCCTTTAGACCGAGGTCTGACTCTGAGTCTGGGCCATGGTGGAGTCAGGCAGTACCCGTAGCCCAAGGGGACATGAGTTCTGGGGGCCAGAAGAGCCATGCACCCCATCAGGAGTCGGAAAGAGCCCACAGCTCAGGGTGAGAGTCCCAGGGACTCGTTAGGGCAGAGACTCCCCCCCCCCGCCCCCCCCCCTCTGGCCCCCAGAACTCATGTCCCCTTGGGCTACGGGTA
>CABHPP010138289.1:32011-42535 GCA_902168425.1 Peromyscus attwateri | reverse complement strand
CTACACGACGCTCTTTCGATCTTAGGTATTCTCCCGGCGCCCACACACACACACTCTTTTGCTCTCTCACATACAGACCCAGGCTGGGCTGTGTTCCTCCTGAACCAGTGACTAGCACTTGGTCCCTGCTGAGCCTGCACTCCCTGCAGCCCTTGAGCGCATCCCCTGAGGACACAGGGACACCTGAGAGCCCTGCCAGGAGGGAGCAGAGCCTCCCCGCTGCTCAGTGGAGCCCATGTGTCTGAAGGCGGTCAGGTGGGTGGGCCCCTCTGACCTGCAGCCTGTCTGCCCCAGGTGAAGCTGTCCGACTTCGGGTTCTGCGCCCAGGTGAGCAAGGAGGTGCCGAGGAGGAAGTCACTGGTGGGCACACCCTACTGGATGGCCCCAGAGCTGATCTCCCGCCTTCCCTATGGGCCAGAGGTAAGCCCAGTGCTGGCCCCCAACCCAGTCTTGAGCATCCTGTGTGAAGGTGGCCTGCTTCCTTTATTGTTGGGAAGGCTGGGCTGATGATGAGGGAGCCCTTGTTGCTAGGGAAAGGGTGCCACCTTCATTCTGGCTGCAGTACCACCTGAGCCTGCCACTTGATGCTATGGCCTGCCTGGCACTGAACTTTTCTCCCTATCAGTCAGCAAACTTGATCCCCACTAGACATGGGGGTGGGCAGGCTGGAACAAGGCCCCACAGGAAGCCAGACCAGCATGAGAATCCTTGGGACTGTCTCAGTCAGGGTGGCTTGTAAGTGACAGATTTGGAGCTCAAACACACTAGCAATCCATGGCAGCTGTTGTTCCCTAGACCTGAGGATCAGGGTAGGCAGGCTCCCACTATCCATGGCTGATGGGCCCAGGACTAGGACAAAGAGGTGGAGGCCACCTGGGGGGCCACGCTTCCTGGGGCTTGCAGAGGATTGGCTGCTCAGCTCTGTGGGCCCTTTCCCACCCTAGGTAGACATCTGGTCACTGGGGGTGATGGTGATCGAGATGGTGGATGGGGAGCCCCCCTACTTCAACGAGCCACCCCTCAAAGCCATGAAGATGATCCGGGACAACCTGCCACCCCGACTGAAGAACCTGCACAAGGTGAACAGAACTAGGCTGTGCCGTAGGTGACGCCTGGTGCCTCCCCCAACCCCAGAGACAGCCACAGGGTCCCCTGAGCCCTAGGCTACCACAGAGCTCAGGCCCAGGTTGCCTGACTGTAGGGCCATCCTGTTGGGGATTTGTATGTGGGAAGGGGCTGCTGCTCGCTTGGCCAGACCATGGAAATGGGGAGGAGATGAGCCCTAAGGCCTTTGGGTGTCATGCCCCTTGTGGCCTGTGGTAACTCCTGAGGCTTCTTCAGCCCACCCTAAGATGTCATCAGCCCTCAGGACATTACAGGAAAGTGGCCCTGTAGCAAGTAACCCTGTCACTGACCTCTGCTCCTCCACAGGCCTCGCCATCTCTGAAAGGCTTCCTGGACCGCCTGCTGGTGCGTGACCCAGCCCAGCGGGCCACTGCTGCTGAGCTGCTGAAGCACCCTTTCCTCACCAAGGCTGGGCCACCGGCCAGCATTGTTCCCCTCATGCGCCAGCACCGAACCAGATGAGCCGGAGCCTGGTCCCCAACCAAAGAGCCCTGGGCCACCCTGCCCAGCAGAGGCCAGTAGGGGGACGCGCTCCTGCAGCCCCTGAGATACTGGGGAGCCGCCATCACTGTGCTGGGGGTTTCGTGGGACCCAACTACTGAACTCCGGTTTGGGTTCCATGACTGTTAAAGCAACACCAGGACATGTGGGAGCAAGTGAGGCTCCCTGGGTCCCTCACCCTCCAGGACAGGCCCCTCCCCTGTGCTCAGTCCACAGGAGAGCAGGCAGCAGCCCCATCACTGGAAATCTGCATCAGGGGCCACTGGGGACAGAGATGACGCTATGAGAAAGGTGTGTGTGTGTGTGTGTGTGTGTGTGTTTGTGTGTGTGTACCCAGAAAGTCCAGCTCCTCTGTCCTCAGACTGCAAGGGGGATCTCAGGCCTTGCCTGGTGCCCGGCCCCTGACCCTGAGCCATTGAAGGGTCCATCATGAATGTTTGAAGAGTGGCCTTTTCCCAGAGCCCCACACCCTCTTTCCACAGGAGAGTCAGGTTGGGGCCTCCCCTCCCCCAGCCTCTGCAGCTAATGACTACTGCACCTGGACAGCCTCCGTTTTCTAGAAGTCTATTTATATTGTCATTTTATAACACTAGCTGTGTCTTAACCTGGGCACAGATGATCCCTGACCTGTGGGGTGGCCCGGGGCAGAGCCACTTTTGAAGAATCAGGCTCCTGGCCCCATCCCGCCGCCCTCCCTCCAGTTAGTTTTACAATTAAAACGTTTTCTTGTTGTGTGGTGTGTGGTGTGTGAAGGTTGTTGCCCCGCCGTGTGGGGAGGAAGTGTGGGGACTGGCCTGGGAACCCAGACTCCACCCTACTGCCTGTGTGGGACAAGTGGGCCCCAACTCTGGAAGCAGCCTATTGGCCAGAGTGCAGGTGCTGCCTCCCCACACCCTGGCAGCCTGGAATTAGTGTTTCCTCCTTTAAAAAACAAGTATTTACTTGTTTTGAGACAGGGTCTCACCACATAGCTTAGGCTGGCCTAAACTTGCTGTGTAGCCTGGGCTAGCTTCAGACCTGCAGCACTCCCCTGCCTCTGTCTCCTGATTGCTGCTGTGATTACAGCGTGTGGACATCGCCACAGTCACCACACAGGGCCTCATGTGTTGATCCTATTTAGTGTAGGAACTAGCAGAGTTTGGGGTTGGCTGAGGCTGAGTAACCTGGAGCTAGCAGCCTGGGACACTTGTCCAAGCCCAACGATGGGGAAGAAGGGCTCTGTAGCAGCCAGCACCCTGCCTCTGCCTTCTGAGCACACCCACCGCAGCCTCAGATTCCCTCAGGGCTGTCCAGTTCACCCCATATCTACTGCCACACAGCTCTGGCCTCAGGGTCGGGACCTGTATGTGGTGGGGTCATGCCAGTGCCTTACAGATGCAGACAAGGCAGTGTGGGAAGCAACCCTGTTAGGAATGGATGGCCTGAGTGGAGTGGGTTCCTTTCTGTAAAGAAACAGGCCCAAGTTGGCAGAAAAAACACTAAAATGGCATATGCCCAAAGACGAGCCTCAAGGCCTTGTGCTGAGGATGCGGCTCAGTTGGGGGATTTGCTCTGGGTCCATTTCCCATCACTGTGCAAAAGCAGACCTGGTGCTGCGTGCCTGTTGTTATCGAGAACTCAATGTGAGGCAGGGGGATCAGATGTTGAAGAGTTGGAGGCAGCCAGGGCTGCGTGAGACCACAAAACAAAAATAAGCTGGGTGTGGTGGCAAGTGCCTTTAGTCCCACCACTTGGGAGGCAGAAGCAGGTGATTCTATGTGAGTTCGAGGCTGATGTGAGCTACAGTCAGAGCTACATAATGAGACTTTGTCTCAGAAATAAAACAAATGATGTAGCAAACAGTCAAGGAACCTAGACTGCTCCATAGAACAAGGCCAAAGGAATAGCTCATTCTGCTTAGGGGGCTAGTGACCAGGGAAGGATTAGCTAGCCTTCCAGAGCCCTGTGGCTGAGTGCCTGAATGCGATCCCATTGGCAGCTGAACGCTTCTGGGAGGTACCACACGGTGCAGGTAAAGAAATGGCCCATGGGGCTGGAAAGATGGCTCAGAGGTTAAGAGCACTGACTGCTCTTCCAGAGGTCCTGAGTTCAATTCCCAGCAACCACATGGTGGCTCACAACCATCTGTAATGAGATCTGGTGCCCTCTTCTGGCCTGCAGTCATATATGCTGTATACATACTAAATAAATAAATCTTTAAAAAAAAAAAAAAGAAATGGCCCAATACAGGAAGTCAGCTGCCCTGCCTTCCACCCCTCTCTCAACTCTGCCTCCTGCCCCAGTCAACTGCAGAAATGTCCCAAAGGGTCAGCCACTTGCTGTCAGGAACACCTAACCCCCTGACTGTCCCAATCGGGATTAGTGCAGGGGTGTTGATCACATAGCATCAGGAAGACTAGAGAAGCCAAAAGACCAATTACCCAAAGACCCATGGGGCCACTGTCATAAGAGTGGCTGGGGGGAATAAAGGGGTGAGTGGTGTTACCCCAACCCTGGAAAGAAGGTTCCTCACCTCTGCTGTGGCTAGAGCAGAATGGCTCCTCCCAGCTGCCCACCCTAAACTTGGAGAGTATCTTCCTGGGCAGAGCCTTCTAGGTGCGTTGGCAAGGGTGTTTCTATAATGCGATTTCTGGGGACCTCTAGACTGCAGAAGCACGACTCCGGGCTAGTACACGGGAGGGCCATGCCTGCAAGGCATGTGTGCCGCCTGCAAGGGCAGCAGAGACGAAAGGATGAGATTATGAACTTGCTTTGTCCGAATGCAACTGGCCAACCCCCACACTCTCCAAGCCCTGGGTCAACTCAGCTGGGTGGGAAGGTGGGTGACAAGTGGGGCCCAAGAGCAGGCGGGGAAGTTCCAGAATTTATTCTTCAAGCCGGAGGGGTGTGAGCGGGGAACCCAAGCAAATGGTGGAAACAGGTCAGACCAGCGGGTCTCTAAAGTATGCATCCTTGGTCCACCCTGAGAACTTGCAAATTTGATTTCCTGGGTTCCACCCAGGCTGAATCAGAACCTGGGTGGGCCCATCAATCCATATGTCAACAAGGGACTCTGATGTCCGCTCCATTATGGAAACCCCAGAAACAAGACCACCTTTCTGTGCTAAACAGGAAACTGGAATTTGGTCGTTCAAGTCACAGGGACCCCAGTCTCCCTCAGCCCTCCATCCTGGGACTGTAACCTTCTGCATGAAGAATGGGCACTTTAAGGAATTGACCCCAGGTGTTTGGGCACGCCCAGGGGCAAGGCAGGCTGGGAAATGTAGTCCTTGCTATCCAGGGCTTGAGAAGCCCAATCCCAGTGGCCCATTGGATTTGCTGGGTTTGAACCTCAGAACTGTAGCATCCGAGGGTTCAAAAGCAGATCAGATGTGTGCAGGAGGTTCCCATACAAGAATGGTGACCTCCACAAGTCAATGAGGGAAAAGAGATTGTAGAATCACAGTGCTCAGGGAGCTGGTTCGTTTTACCCCGAGGAAGAGAAATGTCATTACTGATTGTACAAGAGAGGGCAGCCTACAGCCCGGCGAGGTGGCTCCTCTGGGAAAGGTGCCTGCTGCCAAGCCCAGGGACCTGAGTTCTATCGCCAGGACCCACTGGGTGGAAAGAGAGAACCCACATGGTGGAAGGAAAAAACCAATTTCTGTAAACTGTCCCCTGACACAGGCAAAAACAAATAAATTTAAAGGCAGCCTAGATTTGTGCTGTCCAAAACAGGACCCCCAGGCAAATGTGGGTAGCTATTTAATTTTAAGCTAATGTATGACTCAGTGGAGTGTTCGCCTACCACTCATGAGACCCTGGATTTAATTCTCA
Source organism: Peromyscus attwateri (assembly GCA_902168425.1). NCBI lineage: Eukaryota > Metazoa > Chordata > Mammalia > Rodentia > Cricetidae > Peromyscus > Peromyscus attwateri. Next base: position 37,093 of record CABHPP010138289.1, on the reverse strand, counting down.
GCACCGCAAAACCAAACCAAAGTGAACACAAAATGAAATTAAACAGCCTGGTGCTGGAGAGATGGCTCAGTGGTTAAGAGCACTGGCTGCTCTTGCAGAGGACTTGAGTTCGGCTTCCAGCACCAACATGGCAGCTCCCTCATGGCCCCTTGAGTGTGCCAGGAAACTGGCGTGTGCCACACCAATGCTCTGAAGTGCTGGACCACCCCTCCAGCCCCAACGGCTTTCCTCTTTTTATTCCACCTGAGATCCTAACCCATGGACTGACACCACTCACTGAGGTTCAGGGTGTATCGTCCCACCTCAATCACCTTAAGCTAGAAACTCCCTCACAGACATCTGTGAGGAGAGAAGCCTGTCTCCGTGGTGACTCCAGACCCTGTCAGGTTGACAGTATTAACCATTACATTCCCATAGTGTCTTTTCCCTCAGGTGTCTGGTCACAGCGATGAAAGACTGTGACCAAGAGCAGAGAGAAGAAAGTAGCCCATGAGTGCAGAGCCCACAGGGACATCTGAAATAAAACTGTATGAATAATACAGGTGAAAAATAAAACAGATGAAAAGAGTTGATACTATAAAAATCAAGATGCTTCAGTTCTGCTGGACATGGCGGTGCAGCTGGAGGAGAGAGTTCTGGGCCACCCTGGGCTACATCGTGAGTCCCTAACTCAAATTAAATGAAGTCATTAAATAATTTTCACACGTAATAGGCAGATTTCAGAATGAAATGGGCAGATTTAGAGAAATATTTGCAAACACTCACACTGTTCAGATAACCTAGCAAGAATAAGAGGGTACCCGTAGCGGGAGCATGAGCGGCAGTTCTGACCAGGCAGGTTGGAGAAGGAAGAGCCCAAAGGTCATGAGGTCAAGAGCAAGGCTCTGACTCACTATTCAAGAAATGCGATTTCAAAACGGGGTGCCACTGCACACTACCCATCTGGGAAAAAAATGGCTGCTTCCTGGTGTGCTACCTCATGGTGGACCCAGGATCATGACAGTAGGGACCATGGGCTGAAAGCTCTAAAACCAGGAGCCAAATCCTCCCTTTAAAAGACAAAATACCAGATGTGGTGGCACACGCCTTTAATCTCAGCACTCCGGAGGCAGAGGGGGATGGATCTCTGAGTTCAAGGCCAGCCTAGTCTATAGAGTGAGTTCCAGGATAGCCTGGGCTACACAGAGAAACCCTGTCTTGAAAAATAAAAAATAAATAAAAAATAAATTGCCCAAGGCTCAGTAGGTAGCTCAGTAGTAAATGCCTTTTCCATGCAAACACAAAGATCTGAGTTCAAATCCCCAGAACCCAACTAAGGCCAAAGTGTTATAGCTTATGTCTGTAAATTCAGTGTTCCAGAGCAAGATTGGAGGTGGAGACAGGAGAATCCCTGAAAGCTCGTGGACCTGCTAGCCTGGGGTCTGCAGCATCTCAAACAAGGTAGAAAGTGAGGATTAACACTTGAGGTTTTCCTATGACCTCCAGCACACACACACACACACACACACACACACACACACACACACACACACACACAAAATGTAAGGCTGGGAGTGTGGCTCAGTGGTAGAGCCCCTGCCTAGAATCCCCCAGTGAGGAGCTGGGGTGTGGCTCAGTGGTGAGCTCCTGCCTAGAATCCCCCAGTGAGGGGCTGGGGACCCTGAAGCAGGTCTGCCGGGAGGCTGAGTAACCCTTACAAGGTCATGCCTAGCAGAAGGTCTTCTGGTCCCTGGCCTGACCTTATTCCTCTTACTTCTCAGCTGTGGGGTGAAGCCCTCACATCACCACACGTTCCCCACATAGTGTGACTTCAGGCCCAAACCAACAGGGCCAATCACAACCTCTGACGCCTCCAAAGCTGTGAGCCTAAGCAATCATTTCCGTGATTGACGTGACTGGAGTCTGGGTACTTGTGGTGACGGTTGTTTTTTCTTCCTTGGGGTCTCATGTATCCAGCGCCGTCTGGGAACTCTTGACCTTGAACTCCTGCCTCCACCTCCTGCTGCCCTCCTCCTGCTGCCACTCTCCCCCTGTTCCATTGTCTTCAGTGCTGAGGCTCCGTCTCAGGTGTGTGCTAAGTCAGCACCCTACAAACCGAGCTATACCGCAGTCCAGTTCTGTTAATTATAAGCTAGCATAAGCCTCCTTGGACGAAGGCTTCCTTTATTTTTGTCACGTGAGCGGTCGCCCACGAGACCCACTGCTGTACTTATTTTACTTCCTGGCTTTGTAGAAACCCCCTTAATTAGAGTGTAGAGAAAATGACTGGATTCTTAATTGTTTTGTTTCCTATCAAGATATAATTAACACATGATAAATACACTCATTTAAAATACATCTAGATGTGGCCAGGCGGCGGTGGCAGCGCACACCTTCAATCCCAGCACTCGGGAGGCAGAGGCAGGCAGATCTCTGAGAGTTTGAGGCCAGCCTGCTCTACAGAGCGAGTTTCAGAACAGCCAGCACTGTTACATAGAGAAACCCTGTTTCAAAAAACCAAACAAAGCGCCGGGCGGTGGTGGCGCACGCCTTTAATCCCAGCACTCGGGAGGCAGAGCCAGGAGGATCTCTGCGAGTTCGAGGCCAGCCTGGGCTACCAAGTGAGTTCCAGGAAAGGCGCAAAGCTACACAGAGAAACCCTGTCTCGAAAAACCAACAACCAAAAAAACAAAAAAAAACAAAAAAAAAAAAAAAAAAAAACCAAACAAAGCAAAAACACATCTAGATGTATTTTGACAATTGCACATGCCCATGTGATGACCATGGTTAAGACAGAACTTTCCAGGCCAGGCGTGGTGGTGGACGACTTTAATCTCAGCACTCAAGAGGCAGAGCAGGTGGATCTCTGTGAGTTCCAGGCCAGCCTGATCTACATATCTAGTTCCAGAACAGCCTGGGCTACACAGTGAGACCTTGTATCCCACTGCCCATGAAATTTCACCCACACCTCTTGGCTGTAATTCCTTTAGCCTCTAATGGCCACCAACATGATGTCTTTGTAATCTTTCCTTTTCCAGGATTTTATACAAACGAAATCACACTGGAGGCACTCTTGGTTTCCTGTCTTTTATTGTTCTGCATAGAGATTTTTAGACGCATCCACATTGTCATGTGTTTGGATAGTTCATTCCTTTTACTTGTGAGTAGAATCCCAGTGTATAGATATAACAGTAAGCTGATTAACTCCCTGCTTTTGTAGCAAGATACCCGAGACCCTCATGTTTAAAAAAGGAGATGGAGCTGAATGATATATCAGCAGTTAAGAGCAGTTGTTGCTTTTCCAGAGGACTGGGGTTCGATTCCCAGAACCCACAGTGTTGTGGAATATTAGTTGAAGATGTGTTACATTCATTTGTTTTGATGATGCAAAGATGTGTTGCATTCTTTTATGTTGCATTTGTTTAACTCTGTGAAGCTGGGTTACTGTGCCTGTCTAAAACACTGATTGGTCTAATACAGAGCTGAACAGCCGAGAGCTAGGCAGGAGAAAGGATAGGCGGGGCTGCCAGGCAGAGAGAATGAACAGAAGAATAGAGAAAAGGGAGGAGCAAGAAAGGAGGAGAGGAGAACCCCAGGGGCCAGCCACCCAGCTACACAGCCAGACACGGAATAAGAAGGAAAGAAAAGGTATACTGTGGGGCGGTGGTGGCGCACGCCTTTAATCCCAGCACTCGGGAGGCAGAGGCAGGCGAATCTCTGTGAGTTCAAGGCCAGCCTGGGCTACCAAGTGAGTTCCAGGAAAGGTGAAAAGCTACACAGAGAAACCCTGTCTAGGAAAAAAACAAAAACAAAACAAAACAAAAAAAAAAAGATATACAGAAATAGAGAAAGGCAAAAGCCCAGAGGCAAAAGGTAGAGGGATAATTTAAGAAAAGCTGGCTAGAAACAAGCCAAGCTAAGGCCGGGCATTCATAAGTAAGAATAAGTCTCCGTGTATTTATTTGGGAGCTGGGTGGGGGGCCCTCAAATAGAAAAAAAACCAACTATACACAGGGTGGTTCATAATCATCTGTAGCTCCAGTTCCAGGGTTTCCAATGTTCTTTTCTGGCCCCTGAGGGCACCAGGCATGCATGTGGTATACAGTCATACATGCAGGCAAACATATACACATAAAACAAACAAACAAATAATAAATGGGCAGATCTCTGAGTTCAAAGCCATCCTGGTCTATGCAATGTGTCCTAGGCCAGCCAGTGCTACATGTAAGGACACTGGCTAAAATGCTTTTTGCTTGTTTTTTGAGACAGCGTTTTTTCTATATAACAGCCCTAGCTGTCCTGGAACTTGCTCTGTAGACCAGGCTGGCCTCGAACTCACAGAGATCTACCTGCCTCTGCCTCTCAAGTTCTGGGATTTAAAGGCGTGCGCCACCTCCACCCGGCTAAAATACTGTTTTTAAAGAGAAAAGGTTTAATTTGGCTCACAGCTTCAGAGGTCTTCCTTCACCCTGGACCTTGCTGCTTCTGGTCACTGTGAGGACTTACAGCGGAGCCAAACCACTAACCCGTGTGGTCAGAGAGCGAAAGAGCAGAACAAAGCAGGGCAGAGTCCCTTGTCCTCTGCAAGGGACGCCGGGGCCCAGAAGGTGTTCTGCTAGTCCCCACCTCTAAAGGTTCTAATCACCCTCTAATAGTGCCAAGTAGGAGACGATGCCCTTAACACATCCCCGGGTGGTAATCCAGATGTGTGCACCGAGCTGTTCCAGTGTGGGGCTGCTGTGACCAGCATGGTGATCCTCTCTGTGTCAGCATGTGCTTTAAGTGCTCTTGGCTGAATGCCACACCGGGGATGTTCCTGACCTTCCAGTGGCAAGAGCAGAAGCTTCCGAGTTAGCGTGGGAATCCCCTTGCTCTGCTAGGAAAAGAGCTGCACACCCAGATTCCTCATAATCAGGCAAATGTGCTTCTCTGAGGTTCTGTGATGGAACAAGGGAGCTCCTCTGTGAATCAGACATGCCCCAGGATTTGAGAACCACTGAGTGTGGAGGCACAGGCAAGAAGGAAAGGAAAAGCCTAGGATAGGGCTGTGGGTGTGGCTCAAAGATAGAACCGGTGCCTAGAATCCCCAGTGAGGGGCTGGGG